>JANHFM010005194.1:124333-137507 GCA_032468115.1 Grayia smithii | reverse complement strand
TTTATTAAATAATATTTTACTACACCATTTGGTTCAGAATACTTTTTTCCTTCTTTTCAACCTCTAAAATCTAGGTGTGTCTTATACTCCGGTGCTTCTTATACTCTGAAAAATACGGTAGATCATCAACAGTATTAACAGTATTTTACAATGCACTTTTCAATAGCATTGCTTAGAGAGGGCTGTAAAGAACTATGAAATGGTATTGCTATTGTGTACTTATAGTCTTTAATTCATTCTCATGATCACTTTGTGATAGGGGTCGATTCCTTTCCCATGTGGGAAAAGAAAGATAATGGCTCACCCAGGAAGTCCTTTAAGTTCTCCAGTGAGAACTACTAAAAAGGGTTTTCCTCTGCATTTTCTGCAGTTTTTGATTTTATGGCAAGGTACTGCAGAACACTACATGGTGTCTGCCTCCATCTCCATGGTAATATACTGATGCACTTTCAAGCATCTCTTATGTTCAGAATAGCTGTTCACAAATCACAACAGGATGTCTATAAATGCAAGTTAAAAGGACGTTTTGTGTGTAATGGTTGAAGAATACTGAAATGTGTTTCTTTTCAGAATAAATGGAAGAACCTTAGGACCCTAAAAGCCACTTGTTAGTGTGCACTAATAACAAAATTGGCATTGAAGCAGGATACTGCTTTCATATAATGAAAACTTTATTTCAGGAACAAGGATTCAATCCTTTTATGAACAAAATACTTTTTTTATTTTGTTATGTTGTTCTATTAATTCTGATTTTTTTTTCAATACCTAGGCTGTGCTGTTATTTTTGTTTTGTTTTAGGGCAAGGACAATTATGTGCAGAAAAAGGTAAAGCAACAATGACTAATTGCCTGGGTATTTAAAACAATTTTGGCAACTTCACAATATTATTAGATCTATTGCAGCAATCTGAAATCTATTCTCACTGCAAGTGCTGGGAGCTGCATTTTAATGGTAATAGCCAGATTAAGGTAGGAGAGAGAGCTAGGAAAAGAGGGACAGATTCTACTAACTTCTTCTCCTCAGAGAGAAACTATGTTAGTTCCTAATCTATACAGAAGCTTCTAAGGCTATCAATTCAAAACAACCTTTACAAAATCACTAAATGTTTGGGAATGGATTTACTTTTATAGTCTTGGTTATCTCAAAAGTCTATTTGTTTATAGTAATAACCAGTGGGAAGTCCAAATACTCTCTTTACCTCATAGGAATCCTTATTTGATTTGTATTTTTCTAACCGACACAATTGGTTAGAGCACATATTATCAGAAGCTTCAGTTTTCTAGAAAGATGGAAAAAGAAGACAAATATGAACTGTAAATTAGGATATAACTTTAGGAAAAATATACTTAAATGTTTAATATGTATTACTTTCATTCTACGCATCACTTTGTTAAATTAGCCCAACAAATATTGGTTTTTAAATTTAGAAATTGTTACAAATCAATAACTAAATATATTATATTACTAAATATATTAATTACTAATTACTGACTATATATTACTGTATAGTAACTATATTATTAAATATATTACTATATAATAATATATATTACTATTTATTAAATACATTATTATATGAGTTAACACATAACATTTATTACTTTCCCATTCCTCTAAACTAGGCAATGCAATTAAACTGGAAAGCAAGTACAACATAGCACTTCAAAAACTTCGTTCAGAAAATTTCTTTGATATTTAAATTAAAAAGCCTCAAAATCATATCAATATGATTCAACAGGAACTATCCCAAGGGCAGAGAGGTTATAATAAATTTCCTTATTAATGGTCTCATTTCTCACATTTCACAAAAAGAATAATCATGTGAACCCAAAGGACAGGCTAATGATGAAATGCACAAATTAATATTTATTTAATTTCAAAGAAGCAATGGTGGAAATTTAGACTTTGTAGTGAAAGGAAAAAATAAAAATTTGGTTTAAATTATTCAAAGAAGCAGAACTGAACATTTTAAAAACCATGTCGAAGGACAACTTATATGCAGTTTTGACTGCATCAGAATTATTGTGGTTTCCAGTAACATGGCCAGCAGCTGAATGATTCACCAGATTGCAGTGTGCAAGTCTGTGATATACTATGCATTTTTTAATACTTTTATCAAAATAGGGTCACTAAGCAACTGGAGTCCATGATGTATGATGAAGATGTTCTTCACTTTATGTCAGGTTTTGATACATAAAATTTATTTCAGGAATTGGTGACCATAGTTTGGCATGAAGTTTATGCAGAACAAAAGGGATATTTCTAAGGATTTTCTTCGGGAAGAAAAAAACCTGTCAAAGATAAATCTAATAAATCAAAAGCCAATTCAAAAGCCAAAAAGTTGGCAGTATTTCTCCAATTAAATGACTAGATGAGTTTTTTGAGTCTTTTTTGGTAGACTAAAAAGGTGTCCCCCATTATTACAAAAAAAAAAATCCCTACAAAATCTGAATGACTTGTATTTTGTTTTTAAAAAGAATTTGACTCATGTACTTAAAAGAATGTAATATATATTATTATATCGTAGTATTATATAGGAGAAAATCTTTTTCATTGCTAAGCAATGACATCTACTTAAGAGCACATAATCACATACTAGTAAGATATTCATTGTAACACAGAGACATATCATTTAAGAATAAAATATTGATACTGTTATTGATCTATTGCAACGGAAATGTATTGAAATGTAAGATATACAATGAATTGATTTTATTTTGTAGGACAATAGCCCTGCAAGATAAGTACTATTCATTCTAACACTAAAATAAAATGAAGAGTTATAACAGAAATAAAAGCAAATGATGGTGGGAATTTGTACCCATGGCAGGGTTTATTTAACTATTTGTTTTTATCAATGATAATAGTAATAATAAACCTACGGATTAAAACGACACATTGAATGAGAAATAAACATGAAAAGAGAAGCAGAAAAGGGAGAAGAATTGGGCTGAAATACCCTGGAAGAGATCAAGCCAGAAAGCATTTGCGATACATGTGATATAGCGATACTGCAAAATGCTGCAAGGAAAATTCCAGCTATTGCAATTGCAACACAGTAAATCAAGTATTTGTCACACTATGGAATTTCCCCAATAATCACACAGAAAGGGAATGTAAAGAATGGAACAGATACTGTACGTGTACTGGTGATACTGGAGGGCAAATAAAAAAGATTTGTTGCATGAGATCAGAGGTGAGAATTGTTTTGTTTAAATGGATTAGACTATGGACAGCAAGGGCAAGCATCAGTCATGAAGTGATCTATGATTCTTATTTTCTTTTCTTTGTTCTATTTTAATTTTATTAAAAAAAATATTTATAATTATTTATAATTTTTATTAAATTATTTAAAAAAATTAAAATACAAAACTCCAAAAATTAAAAAACAAATGAAGACCCAAAACAAACAAAAAATTTAAAAAGTGCATTAAAGAACACATATACATATATTATCCTCCTAGATGAATACTGTCTAATTCATTACTATAATATAAGTTTCCCATCCCTTTGTGAAATTGGCTCAAAACATTTTTAAACTACTACATCTATTTGCAAATTATTAACAGAAATTATGGACATTAAGTCAAGGACTAACTGTAAAAATCTATACAATACATACCTATGTGAGTATAAAAAGCACTAAAATCAGATTTGACTCCAAATAAATCACATCCCAGAATTGGACTTTGGGAAAAAAAGTTTATTTTGATTTACTTTTAATTCAGACATTTTCATAGTGTTTGAAAAATATAAATATTCTTTTCTAATATAGATTTACTCACATCTAAAGCCACCTAAGTCATTTCTAGACAAATCAATAATTACATTAAAATAAACATAATATCAAAAGAAACACATTTAGGATTGTGTTTGTTTTTAAGAACATTTATTAAAATTATGGACAGCGATACCGTTCACCTAACTTTTTTTGTATTACATAATTAAATTATTTTCAGTTCCAAAGTCACAAACAGCATTGTATACTGAGAAAAAATATCTGTTTCTCACAATCTAATAAGTTATTGGTTAATTCATTGTGCTGCTCAAACCTATTTATTTTCTGAGTGGGTTAAATTGTTTGAAAATGTATATGTGATAAGCAGGTAGACTCAAAGTGGTTCTATTTCAATTAGAAGTTTACCAGTTAACCCTGGTAGACTACAGCTTCACTGTTCCCTGTAACTTGAAAAAAACAAACTAGTCCTTGCTAAGGTAAATTTCTTTGTTATAATAAGGAACAATGAAATGTTGGCAAAGTGGGACAGACCAGTGGAAAAGGGCTTTTATGTACAGAGAAAGCTTTCACAAGACTTTTTGAAAGTAGTTTTTGCCCAAGGATATTCTTAATTATTCAAATCAGCTATGCTTCCCCTCCACACACACCCCATATTCCATTCCCTAATTTTCCTTCCAAGAGATGCTCAGCAATCTATGATCAGTGAACAGTTTTAAAGACTGTTCCCTTAAAGTTCTTCATATTTTAAAGTGGTTCATGGTTTGTTTTCTATTTTTGCAAAGTTGAAGGATTTCCCCATGCATTTCTACTTATTTCTTAGTATGTCCATTTTTGGCTACTGTTATTTTACTCAACTTTGTTAGGTTCAACAATTATCCAAAATTATACTTACTTTTACACCTGCTGTATAGCGTTCTAGCTTCTTATTAAGAAGGATGTAGATGGCAAGCATGTGGCAAGCTCTGTTTGAAAGGATAGTGTTGATCACATCACTATTCTTATAGCCAAGCTTTTCTGTCATGTAGAGCAGCACACTCTGACTTACGTCTTGTAGATGAATTCTGCAAAAAAGATTAATTATAACTTATAATCGGTCATTTAATGGCCATTTGAAATTATGGTGGATCTCCCAAAAGCTACTTATGACCTGGTCCTGGCCTGGCCTTGTCACTGCAGTCCCCATGTTCATTCATCCACAGGGACATTGCAGTGCTCCCACCTATCTTCCTCTCTCCCTCTTCCATTACTTCCTGCTGGCCTTATCCGTCTGCACATGGCCATGACATAAAAGCCTTAAAGCTTTTCAAAAGAAGAGGAGGGTATTTGGCCTGGTGGGGTGGGAATCAGATCTAAGGTTTGGGGAAACCTATTGGCAGTAGGGAAAGGCCTGTGAGGATCCAAGGGGTAGAAAGGAAAAGGAAGGTAGGCCTCGGCTTGGGCTAGGTCTCCACGGGCCTCCCCCACTCCTGAGGTACCCCATGCTCCATTTAATAACCTGAACATTTGTTTAACAATTCACTGGGAAGAACAAGGAAGATGGGATTGTTAAGTGAAATGCTTCTCTTAACAGCAGTTGTGAAATGCAACTGTAATGGGCAGGGTTCATTATGGTTGTAGCTAGTGGTGGGATTCAAGTAATTTAACAACCGGTTCTCTGCCCTAATGATTTCTTCCAGCAACTAGTCTGCCAAACTGCTCTGAAAGTTAACAACCGGTTCTCCCAAAGCTTCAGCGAACTGGCTGAATCCCACCACTGGTTGTATCTCAAGGACTACCTGTTGGTTATCTCCAAGGTTCTCAGGAGAAAGAGGGCAATCCTAAAGGCATTCTTGAAAATCACCATGTTAGTTAATATGATAAAAATATTTAATCAAGCCGATAATTGTGTTCAGGCTATGTTGAAAAGAGCAAGCTACAAATTGTTAATATGTTTTTAAAGAAAAATTATGTATATTTGAAATGTGGTAGATATTCACAACCCAGTTTGGGGAGGGTTGTTCCACAATTTAAAAGAATAATTATTTACTTAGTGGGGAAACGGACCATTAATCATGTAGTTCTCCTCATTTTCAAAGAAACATTGACCGATTGACTGACTGATATTGGAACTATTAATCATGTATATAATCAAGGGCTAAATGTTTTAATTCTGATTACAAAAGATTTCTCATTTTATTACTATTGCTTCAAATTATACAGATATTGATGAAAAATGTCCATTGTCATTGCAACATATGTCTGCATTTTATTTTGTCTTAAAAATAAAGGCAACTGTTTTTTTTGAAGCATACAAGTAAAGATCAATAATTATTTATTTTCAGAAGAGTGCTTATGATAACATCTTATAAAAAGCTACACGGAATTTGTTCATGGAAAAAATAAATACCTTTGTGTTTTCTCTGTACCTATTTAAATTATTAGCAAAACTAATAAAATTCCCCAAGTGGTAATTTACATTGGATTTATGCTTTGCTTTCTGCCAGAAACAGTATCCAACATGGCTATAAGAATAAAAGATAATTGAAAACACAACCAAATATAATTGAATGTAAGTTAAAACTGATAGCATCTACCTAGACTCAGGTCAAAAGTCTGTTTAATTAAGGAAAAATATTCCAATATTTTTCTCTGTGGCAGGGATTTCCAAAGCCTGCAAAGAACCACTGTTCTGTTTTTCATAATCTCACCAAATCTGTTCTCGATGCTGGCCAAATTAAAAACAAGGTTGCAGTTATAAGGGTCAATGTGATTGTCACATAGCCTGATGCCAAGCTATATATGGTTGACAGTACTTTAAATTATATACAGAATCAGATTCATAGATATTAACAAGAGAGGCCACTTGCTCACTATAACTAAGCACTGTCAACCTCCTGGATGAGGCACCTGAATTAACAAAAACTCCAAACATTTTTCAAATCTTCACATAAAGAATGTTGTATTAGTCCAAAGAGGAGCCAAACCACCACATTTGCTTAATGACTGCTGCAAAAATACTGTGGTAAAATCAGGTCAGTCATGTAATGACCCACTTAACTGGCTCAATTTATGACCATGATTCCGGGCTCAATTACAACCGTAAGTTGAGGACTACCTGTACATATTACAGCACTTCCCCCACCCTCTTCAAAGGAATACTGAAAACTGGAAATTATTCCTTGTAGGATTCAAAGAACTTTATTTTATAAAGTTATAATTGCTTCTTTTAGACATGCAGAATAAAACTTGATTAAAAGTGGCAGGTTTCACAAATTCAACAATCTTCCTCACATCCAAAGGTTCTACAGAGTGAAAAATATCAGGAAAAGTAGCACATTTGATATTATGTTCCAAAGAAATGGACCAAATACTGTTTCAATTTTCCTGAAAATTGATTCTTAATTTGTTCAGATTTGGGATGAAGCTACAGAGGTTATATTAAACAAATATTTGCATTTTAAAAATGCAAACAGCTGATAAGTATAAAAATTACAGTAGCTGAAAATGAGATTATTCATTTCCTCCCTGCTTGTTAGTGTCATAAAAATTAAGTGTTCTGCCCTTCTATTTGTATTAGAAGAAATGAAAATTTACATTTGCATGCTCAAGCAGTACCCTTGGTTATTGATTTCTGAAGAAAAGAGTGTGTTTTTATATTTAGCTGGCTGGCTACTATTGGAATTAGAGTTTTAGTTTACAATGCTACATATTTTTATGGAGCTAAGCATTTCCCTATTTAACTGTATTTACTTCTGAGTAAGCCTTTATATAACTGTAGTGTTTATCTGATAGGGCCCATTCTTTCTTATATTCAGTAAATTGACAGTTTCACAGTATAACTTATCCAGCTCACAGATTCTGCCTGCAATTATGAAACACATTTCCATCAGATATTACCTGGCATTTAGTGACTCATCAGTTTCAGTTTAAAATCTAGTTAGACAAACTTTTAGATTTTACTACGCCCCGGGTTGTTTCAGGATTTTATTTTGTTTCGCTTTATTGTTTCCATGGCTGCTACTGTATTCTATGCTTGATTTAGGTTTTAAAAATACCATTGAATCATAATTCTCAGAACCAATTCCCATGTATGACTTCATAAAATGTGACTTTGATGACAAATTATGCTCTGCCCATTCAATGCCCTGCCTGAAACACTGCAATTTTTCTAACTGAAAAATCCTAACAACCAAATGTGTGGATCACATTTGGGATATTGATGTGATATTTAAAATGCGTGTATGATCTGTGTAACATTCTAAGCAAGTTTATAACTTTTTCCACTTTCAAGAAAGAAGAGTTTTTGCATTAAAATGTGCAATATCTTCAGTGCTTTAGAGATCTAGTAGCAGAACAGCAATGCTTGAATAATGATTTGTCTCATTTTCTGCCACACAAATACTGCAGTTCATTTAGTGTAGTATATTTTGTTCATTCTTGCTGCCTAGCAGCAACCAGGCAGCAGAACATAAATGTAATGTTTGTATCCATCATATAAAAGCTAAACTAGATGCTTAGAAAGGTACCAGCCTCCCTGCTGTATTAATATCCACCCATGTGTTATATAACAGTCATTACCATAGTAACTAGAATTTCACAACTATTAAGGGTTTTTATCCTAAGAAAACTCTCTTTATTTAGGTTGGGAAGGTTCAACTTCCACAGCAAAGCTGTGAAAAAGCAATGTGGAAAGCCTAAAGAGCCATCAGTGCTTTTGGAACTAATCTGAGCAATCCTAAATCAGAACACAGAATGATCATCATTGCACTAAAGTTTGTCTTCTTCCTAAGGAACCCGTGAAGACTGAGCAGAATGAAACCCAAGATTAGGAAGCAGCCAAGCAGTAAAGCTGAAGGAGAGTGAAGAAACTGAGAAGTCTCCAGGTCAAATCTCCTTGAAGTTATCAACCCAGAAGATGGTCTAACCAAGGGATTATTATCCTCTCTGCATTTACATTTTTTTCCTCTTAAATGCTGAGATAATAGTAGGAGAGCATTTTGATTACTCGAGCAACTTAGCTGAAAAATATATTATTTTGTAACTTTGTTCTTTACCACTATGATTTTTCCCCCAGAGAATTTTCAAGCTTGTAAATACCAAAGGAATTAAGAAGTAAGGAATGTGAAGAAAGAGAAATTAAGAAAGAAATACAACCTCCAATCCAGCTTTCTGATCAGAGGCACCTCAATATCTTCCATGCAAGGTTATAATGTTGGCAATGACCCAGAACATTGTCTTTGGTGTATTACCTGTTTGGATAAGTGACATTATTCAGTGCTTTCCCATTCTCACTAAGCCAACGATTTGCTAATGCTTGTTGGATGTTTGGTCTCTTTGCAGGATCTGGTTCTAGCAGAATTTTTAAGAAGTTTACAGCTGCTGCAAAGACATTGAAAAAAAAGGGAGGGGAGGAAGTGTTATTTTCTCTCAAAATCTGAAATACAATTACATTTACATACTGCTTTTATACATTAAAAGAGTAAGCTGATAAGCCAAGGAAGTCCCTTACTGGTATACAGTAGTAAAAAAGATAAATTTCAGTAGTTAAGAAAATAACCCCCCTCCAAATAAGATAGATAATTCAATCTTTATAAACAGTTCTATTTTAAATAATCATTTTGAGCAGCTTTGAATTATAAACTCCAATGGCTATATTCCAGACCGCATTACACAATGATTACTTTTATTCAACTTTTCTTGAATACTTCAAAGTAGCTAAGTTGACATCCAATTTTAATTCATGGTTTATAAAAGATGGTGCTAGATTGACTGAATATATCAAGGCAAAACCAAACCAATAATTTTATTGCTTAGTGTAACATTCAAGTCTTGCATCTTAGTGTAGTTAATAAATATTGCTATGGCAGAATTTGGACTAATTGCCTTATCACTTATCCACGTTTTATGCTAAGGTTTTAAAATACAGATTTAAATCTGAAATACTAAATTCTATATTTTAACAAATAAAAGAATATTGGAAGAATTTAAATAAAATAAATAAAGCAATTAAATGTATCAACTGAACCTTCTTAAGTTAAATGGGAATTGTCTTCTAGACAAAGAAAAGGAACTTACAATCAAAAAACTTATTGTTCAGCATCAGAAGGACAAATATATGCTTTCAACTATTCTGTGATTGCAGCATTGATTAGTATAGATCAACCATGGATGATTGCAATGAATTTTGGTTTAATAATCTTTTAAATGAATAGTCATCAATAAATTAATGAGGCACTGCACTTGGCATTTCTACTTCATGTAACTTTCACCAGAAGAATCACCACTTGGTCCATTATCCAATGATTAGAGAAAACATCTGAATTCTGTGCTAAAATAATACTGGTAAATGCTTGGAAAGCATTCTAACAGTATTCTGCTCTTAAGAATACCAACCCAACTAAAAGGAACAGAACTGTATCTATTTCTGCATTTTACATGCCTGAATAAGGTGCAGAATTCTTGTTTTTTATCTGTGTAACAAGAAGAGATAAATTTGTCTTAAAGGATATCACTCACAAGCAGATTGTCACCCATCTTCTCACAACTGTACAAAGGGATTTGCTTAATCACTATTGTAGCAAACAATGTCAAAGGTTTTCCACATGAAATCAGGAAAAGGAAGTATGTGCTCATGTTCCACAATAGATCAAAGACAAGGAAGAGAAAGGATGCTGTCCAATAAATCAGGATTAGATACTATCTGGGCAATATTACATCTGTTTCGAACATCCTGCAGCAATCATTATTTCTGCTGACCTAGTCTATGTCACATATGATACACAAGAATATTTGCATAAAGAATTTGCAAATAATCATTTTTTAATTTTATGTGTATGTGATGTATGGGAATTCTTCTGATGCCTTTCCACCAATAAAACCTCAGAGCTTTCAAACCAGAATCCACAACAGCACCTTATTCTCCAGACCAACATTATGATACCAAAAAGTTAAGCAAAACCGATCCTTTTCAAATTGCACAGATGGTAGCTTCATCACAGCTACCATCTCAGGAGAATCAGGTGGGGCTGAGCTTATACTGACAATCTGTAATCAAATGATCTGGAGCTTACAGGCCTTATAAATCATGTATAGTGATGTTGACTAACATCACACTAACATAACATTGAGCACTTTCTAACATATGGCAACTAAAGCACTTATAAATCGACCTTCATAATCCATGATTAAGTTGGTGACATAGAAAGGATAGTCATAAACTGGACATTAAGGAGAAAAGAACAATAGCCTGTTAACAAGGATGTTCTTCCTCATTCTTCTCTCAGGAACTAAATACCTCATAGCATATAAAAATTATTCCTTCAACTAAACCTTAAACATCATGTTGCTGCTTTATTTTTTCCCCATCCTCTTCTACCCATTTTTTCCTCAAATTATAGGACTATGCATTTCCTCACTCATGATTTATAGTGTCTTTTAGTATCACCCCAGCCATTATTGTGACTATAAATCTTGTGTTAATTACTGTTATATCAAGCCAGCGATAGTTGGATGATTCCTAAAATGCTAAAAATCCCTGGGGAGAAATTGGCCTAATTTAATACTGATCTAACTTGTTAATACCCCTTCTATTTGTATCTAGTTTTCTCTAAGATGCATTACAATTCTCTTAAATTATGTACAAACATTTGTTATATTTAAATAATCAACATTTGCAAATGCCAACAATTAAGTGAACTGTGAAACAGACTTATGAGCTATATATATTAACATGCTACTCTTCCTTTTTAATAAGGTACAAGTAGCTACTTTGTAAGAATAAAACTATGGTAAATGCATCTTCAATTGTAGCTTTGTCAAACAGGAAAGAAGGATGATCCAAAATAAGTTGGAAATACAGCAAAACTAAACTCTGGTGGCCTATCAAACAACCTTTTAGAGACATTCCCAACCTTACTTCATTTTCCTGTTGTAGATGAGATACATCTGAAGCTCAACAGTCATAAAACAAGAAATAAATATTCAAACATGAATACGTTTGAGGTTATAGCCAAGTTCCTTAAAGTTGGAATCCAGCCAACTGAAAATCAATAACAGAACAGTTATATTTTTAAAAATAATTTTTAAGGCTGTAAGCCTAGACCCTCTTATCTAGGACTAAGACTCAATACAATAAGATCTACTACTGAGAAACATATACCGTATTTTTCGGAGTATAAGATGCACCTTTTTACCCCAAAAAAGAGGGTGAAAATCTGGGTGCGTCTTATACTCCGAATATTGCCTGAGGAGCCGCCTGCCGAGCCACCCCGTCATTGCTGCTGTCGCCGCTTACCTGCTGCTGCTGCCTGAGGAGCCACCACAGATTGGCGCTTTCTGTGGACACACCGTGGAATGAGAGCGGAGAGGTGATCGGTGCATCCAAAGAATTTTTTCACATTTCTGGGGATCGGGTATTTGCCATGCGCCCGATCCATCAAGGTGACCACAGCAGTGCAATCTGAACGTTTCCCCGGAGGCTTGCTGGTTAAGTCCAGCAACCGTGTGTTCCTTCAGTGTCTTTTCCCCAGGCCCCTTTCCCTGCTGGTTTGCATGATCTGCTGTGCGCCTCCGTTCCACTGCGATGCTGCTGTTGATTTCGGCTTCCTCCATGCTGTCCTCTCGCTGGCGGAGGCCATCTTGAGTTCACGGGAGGGGGAGTGAAGGCACATCACCCCTATCAACGCCGCGGCTGCTGCTGCTGGAAGAGGACAAGAACAAATGAGCTAGTGTGCCCCAGCTTGTCCCCTGGCTGTGCATCTTCGCCAGGCTCATGGTGAGGATCAAGGCGGTGTTCTTCTGGGCTCTGGTGCCAGTTACTGTGGTCTCTGCACCTGTATCGAGCTGCTGAAACTTTTGTGGAGCCTGGTGGAGATGCATAGCCAGGGGAGAAGCTGGGGTGCACTAGCTCATTCTTGTCCTCTTCCAGCAGCAGCAGCCGCAGTGGCGATGCGCCTTCACTCCTCCTCCTGTGAACTCAAGATGGGCTCCGCCAGCGAGAGGACAGCACAGAGAAAGCTGAAATCAACAGCAACATCGCAACGGCGACAGAACGGAGGTGCACAGCAGATTCTGCAAACCGGCAGGGAAAGGGGGCCCGGGGAAAAGACACCGAGGAAACACACGGTTGCCGCACTTAACAAGCAAGTCTCTGGGGGAAACACTCAGGTAGCGCCACCGTGGTGACCTTGATGGATTGGGCGAGAGGCGAGCACCCGATCCCCAGAAACATGAAAAAAACTCTTCGGATGCGCCAATCGCCTCTCCACTCTCATTCCATGGTGCATCCACAGAAAGCACCATTTTGCGTTGGCGGCGGTAGCAGATGAGCGGCGATGATGGGGGGGCGGCTCAGCAGGCGGCGCTGCTGTCAAGTTTGAAGACACTTGCCCTAATCCAGAGGTCTTCAAATTTGACAGCTTTAAGACTTGTGGACTTCAAGTCCCAGAAATCTGGGAC
>JANHFM010005194.1:53366-63468 GCA_032468115.1 Grayia smithii | reverse complement strand
TGGCATTCAGATACACCAGCCTGTATCCAGGGTTCCTCACATCTAGACCCCCAGGGGAGCAGGATGAGTTTAGAGGGAGGGATCATGATGATGAGATATATGTGGATAAAAAAATGGAATATTTGAGAGGCCCAGTCCAAGTAAATTTTAGTTTTCCGTGGTTTAGTGGCAGCAAACTATTTGAAGAATCCTTAGGAAAATACTGATCAAAATCAAGGAAATACAGTCCATTTTGGCCAGTTCCACCAGACGTAAAGACAGACAACCAAAACCATCTACTTGTAGGTGTGGAACTGTTGAAACTGGTTACACAGAAGCATCTTCTTTTCTGTGGGGCATAAGGGAAGCACAGAGCTTCCGGTTCTGGCAAAAAAATGGCCTATAATGAACAATGAGTTTGCTTAACCATTGCGTTTACTTATTGAGTCCCGGAGAGCAGGTTGTAAAATTGGATGCAGTCACATAATGATCTGCTCAGGACTACCATCAGTTATGACCATAATTGCAGGCTCAGTTATTGTTGTTAAGTGAGGACTACCTGTACCAAAATAGTGCCTTAGGGAACAGGCTTTATTTACTCACCCAAAGCCTGATCATATTGCTGCTGTCCTTGGACTGGCTAGCATTCAGAATCTTTGGTGTGTGGTTAGTCTTTATCCAGGCCACTAAAACACTGAATGTTTTAGACATTCAAATTTCTGGGCTTACATTTTTAATACACCATCTTTCCCTTAGAGCTATAAGCACCAAGAGTGCTTATAGAAATCATAACGTAGCTCCTTTGATGGTCTTCCACAATTGGAGAGTTAATATCCATTCCTATGGAGAAGATAATCTGCTATTCTTCTTCCTCAACAGAAGTGTGATAGCCAATCAGCAATCTGGTACCTATTGCATCTGTGCTTCCCACAAATCAGGAAAACAGTCCGCTCTTCCTTTCATAACATCTATGGGAATTATTTTGTATACCATAGCAGGTTTGGCTTTCATCCCAAATGCTAGGAAACTAAAGAAAGGAAAAAGTGATGACCTGCTAAAAAGCTTTGACAGGTCATTCTTTTAATTTACAAATCCAGACCTTCATGAAGTTATGTATGGTTCATGGCTATTGCTAAGGATTGTCCTTGGGTTGTGCAATGAATGATACTGCCTTTTTAGAAGGTGATAGCAGCAGGGAGCTGAGCCAAACTTCCACTGAACTTATACTTGGCAGAGTCCTTTGAGTTTGGATGTCCATCTACCTTCTTTTTCCATTAATGAGTTCTTGGTACTATTAGTGAGTGTCTGAGCAGGGCTGACCCACAGACAGTATTTTGCTGTGAATGCTATTGGACTATGGATATCTCTGATAGTGGCTTTCAATTTTTTTCTGATTAAAGGCTGCTGCTTTTGCATACCTCATTTTAATTCTAACCTTTATGTAGCATTTTCAATTTGTTTTACCCATATTTTTGTTTGGTGCTATTCATTAGAGCTCTACTACAGGGGTTCCCCAATCTCTGGTCCATGGACCGGCATTGGGCTGCACAAACAAGCGAACACCCATCTGTAGGATGCAGGCAGCATATGAAACCACGCCCCCTCTGGTCTGTGGAAAAACCTCTCTCCATGGAACTGGTCCCTGGTGCCCAAAAGGTTGGGAGCCACTGTTCTACTGATTCAGTTTCTCACTTCCTTAGTATTCTGTAAACTCAAAATTCTAGATAGTAAAAGTGATAAGGGAAACATTCCCATTCATCTTAGTCACATGTGATACCAGCCTTCAATATTGGGATGCCTACTGCCTGGCTATGTGATCCATAGATGTTGGGCATTTGGGTATGTTTGAATGTTCACTGTCATTAGCACAATATTGTCCCAATGGACAACAGCACAACCTGAATATATATCAGTTGCCAAAGAGTTTTGGTTTATATTGAGGGAGTCCTCTAGATAGAACCTTATCTCTTATCCCTCTCAGCAGAGCGTATTGGAAGTTGAATGACAGATTGGTTGAACTAATGTAATGGTATGTGGGAATGACCTTGGGAGGTAGGAGGAAGATCCTCAATCTAGGCAACAGTCTGATTAGAGGCAATTCAGTCCGCAGGTGGGGAAAAAGCATGGGAAGTATTTCAGAAAGGACCTTCCTTAGTTTTCTGGGGACTCTAAAGTGAGGAGGGGAGAAATGCAAAATTAGTGCAAGGTGGTTCAGACAAGAAGCACATCTAGATGACCTAATCCTACATTTTTTTAAAGTTACACTAACATTTCCAGTGTATAAGTATAGATTGTGTTGCCAAGGAAGTCACCAGTTTATCTTGTGGTTTTCTATGTAGGGAATAATAGCCTCAGATGCACTGAACTTCCTATGGTCCAAAGTTCTACTCTAGGCCTTTATGTTGCTCTCCTTCCTGATTTGTATTCTGCCCAAGACTTAAATGTAGAGGGCAGAAGTCATCACCAGAGTGATTTGTAGATCAAGATTTTGGGACTCAGTATTGGTTCAATTGCCCACAAACCTCTGTTGCACCTCCTCAGAAATCCAGCTTCATCCAGAATTGAAGTTGTTACAGTTGCGATTTGCAGGTTAAATATCAGGCTTTGCAAATACTGTGCTACAGCCTAGCCCACGGATGTCAAACTTCGCAGCAGCTCGTTGCAGTCACATGATGTTTCACAACATTTTTCCCCTTCATGGAGCTGGGGTGGGCATGGCTGTGTGTGACGCATCCAGCCCATGGGCCGCCAGTTTGACACCCCTGACCTAGCCTGTTCTGCGGAACATCACTAATCCAAATATATGAAATCACCAATTGTACCTTTGCTGCTAGCAAAGGAGGAAGAAAATTTGGTCCATCACAGCTTCAATTTTTCACATATAGATCTTCTCTGGTTTATATAAGTCCTAGGTCAATTTTATAGATTTTTTTCCATAAGCCATGGAAAACATGTAAAATATAGCTAGCTTCTTGTGCATGCACACACGTAACAAACATACACGATGCATATGGTGATCTGATTTATAGAAAACTTGATTTGTGAACAATTCTTAGAATGGAATGGATGTGTAAACTGGGGACTGCGTCTATAGGCCTTTTCCAAGCAGGACAGTCTGGAACACAATAAAGATGTCATTGCTGATATGAGGTCTTCCAGATTCCCAGGGACCATCCACCTTCATGTGTTCATACGTTAAGGGAGTACTGCGTGTAGCTATATTTCTGAAGTCAATCTTGTTCATAGGTTTCCTTTATGTCACTTTCAACTGCTTTTTAAAACTCCACTGTACTATTGTTTTGAACTCATCCACTAATTGTACACCAAATGTCTTATATGGAAATTGGCTACATAAACTGTCCAACCTCTATGGTATTACATATGAGTTCCAAGGTAAATTTAATATATAACTGAACATAGGATTCAACTACAATTCTAAAGAAACAATAGGACACATTTGCCATCAGAAGAGCTATCTTAGAAGGATTAGGGCTAGCCTTTCCTTTCAGTAAGTTTTTCTCCACCATATGATAACCCTCCAGTGACCACCAGCTTGAATAGAAACTTACTGTACCCTTTTTACTAACCCTTCACTGAACTTACTCAGAATGGCAACATAGTCTTTGGTCTCTCCCTATATTAGATACTACAAGCTCAATTTGCCAGTCCCAGGCAATGTCTTTTATATCCAATCATAACATTTGTATGATTAAAACAGCTTACTAGTAAAATTGAACAATCTGAATAGTGAGCTGGTTTAGTAGATGCAGTTTTTAGAAGTAGAAAAGAAGATGACATCAATTTTCATTTAACACCCTTATGACTACAACAGACTGGATGAAAAGGAATGAGAAGGAGGTCAAGGGCTCAGAAAGAAATAGTTCTGACAGTTTTAGTTGATGAAGACATCTTGTTATATAGATGAATATTAGTGATTTTGTCTTCACAATATAGAATCACAAAGTGTAAGTGGCTATGTTACAGAATTGGAGTCACTTTGATAGAGAATACAATAAAATACCATAACACTACTTAAGAATTATTCTTGGAATAAGAAACAGCAACCATACTCTTCAATTTTTTTTATTTTTAAGTATATTTTTGTGATATAATTCAAATTTTTTAAAACAAAATTGTTTGGTCTTTGTCTGGTTTTGTCACCATCTCATAGAAGGACGTATGACATGAATAACATTTTGTTCTAAAAAAATTGGCCCTGTGTATTAAACTCACTAAACAAAGTAACTTGGCATTGCTTATGGAAATTTGAACACTTAATTGTATTGCATACCAATCTGTAAAGCAGGATAGAAGGAACCTGCAACATGTTTTGAATTTAAACAGTTATTTCGCGATTTAACTCGGTTGTTCCATTATTACTAGAAGTAGTATGATACCATTCTGACTATCCTAGAAATTTTTGAAACATCTGTTTTAGTTCAAAACAGATATCCAGTACTGTACTTCGGTGTGGCCATTTTGAGTTCAGGATATTTTAGCAGTGGAGAGCATCGGAGAGAGAGCTTCAACTGGAAACTGGAAGTTTTTATTTTTTTTGTACATTCCTAATTTTCACACAGCTGACAGTTTGTATGCTCTGAACTGTCATCATAGTATATGACAGAGAGTAAAGGTGTTAAGTTATTGTTGGGCCCTGACAAAGTATTAAGAAGAATAATGGAAAGAATAGTTTTTACCATGGAATCATTGTCCTAAGGAACCAGCATGCTTCCTTTGCTGTATGTATTCAAGGATAGACATTGTAAGTGATGCTTTGCTCCACTGCGCTGACTCTAGCATTTCTGTTCTCTGATTTTAAGAAATATTTTCCATATTGGTTTTGTTAAGGACTTTTGGAAAGACTTACTCCCCAAAGAAAGATTTCAGATTTCCCATTCTCTTTTCCAGAGGTTTTGGTCTGGTCAAATACTCTGTATTAAACAATTGCTTTCATTAATATTACTTTGATTTGTTTTATAAGGTTTCTTTTTGTAAAGAATATGAATACAATATAAAAATATCACCCAAAAAATCTTGTGCGGCAGAAGAAAGAATCTTTCATAAAGATGTTTGCATTTTCCTTCTGGAGGAAAATATTTAAAAAATCCAATCATCATTCTTCTAAAGAATGATTATATCAATATCTGTGAGTACACATTATTTACTTGGGCAGTTCAGGTACCGTATTTTTTGCACTATAAGAAGCTCCAGACCATAAGATGCAAGAGGAAAAAAAAAAAAAAAAATCTGCCCCTGCCCCCAGCAATTTGCCTCCTTGCAGCAAACAGCCTGGTCAGCTTCAGCACAGCCTGATTTAGCATGAGCTGCTGATTGGTGGTTGGGTCAGCCTCCTGGAATACCACTGATCAGCATGTTCCTGGCTACGGGGATCACTGCCGTGCACCCCATTTTTGGCTTCCGCGCACCCCATTTTTGGCGCGTTCCAGGCAGCGGCAATCCCCACTACCTGGAATGGGCTGAAAACAGGATGCGCAGAGGTTGAAAATGATCGAAGGGTGGGGGCCGGTGGGTGGGCATGGCTTTGGCAACATTTGCTCTGTAAGACACACAGACATTTCAACCCACTTTTTTGTGGGGAAAAAGTGTGTCTTATAGTGTATAAGTACAATACAGTAGCTACCTTGGGAGGTGGATTGGATAGTAAAACAAGTCATTCCTGAAATATTCTGTTAATGTTAATCTATGCCTATTAAAGATGGAATATTTGTAAAATATTATTTGGAGAAGTTGATCTTTAAAAAATACAAATGTCATTTAAGTTATCCTTCCCACTGTATTTTCTCCATACACAGTATTGCATCTGTAAATGGAATAATTGCAAGAAGAAAAAGCACAAGACTTGTCAGAACAGTGTCTTACAACAGACTGACTTGAAAGTGTATATAAGAAAAGAACATGGAAACTGCTTGAATCTAAATAAAAAATTATGTTACAGAAATTTGTGGGAGTTGCAATAATGGGAGATATGAAAAAAGATGTTTAGTACATTGATAAAATCAAGGAGGTTGTGCAAGAAAAAATCCATGTAAGAGATTTTTGCAAAAATTGCAAAGAATATTGAATAATGTGCATATATGATAATTTTTCAATTATTTTCAAAGTCAAAGAGACTGATGCAGTGGTAGAGAAAATACAGACTAATTTTGATGGAAATAATAGCTTTCAAGTACCGTATTTTTCAGAGTATAAGACTCACCTTCTCCCCTCAAAAAAGAGGGTGAAAATCTGGGTGCGTCTTATCCCCCGAATGTAGCCCTGCCCACCTGCCAGCCCCCCCCCCCCTTGGAGGTTGTTGGCCTCAGTGTATCACATTTTCCAGCAGTTCCAGGGAGTGGGGATCCTCACTTCCATTCGGATTTTGATAATGAGCAGCACAGATCTTTCTCCATTGTGCTGATTGGATAATACAATTCATGGGTGGTTCCTCTACTTCCTTGCTTGAAGCTGAGTCAATCATTTCTTTAGTCCCGCCTCCTACTGCGCCTCCCCACTTTTTGACTCAGCTTTCATGCAAGAAGCAGCAAGGAGAGGTGCTTCAAAAGGAAAAAAAGTTTTAGACCAGGATCCAACTAATCGAAGCAAAATTAATGGTAGCAGAACTGTGAGTAAAAAGACCAGGCTGTCTCTGCAGCCCTGGGACAGGGGGAAGCTGTTCAGCAGCAATCCCTTAAAAGCATCAGCTCTGTCTACTACAGCTTTAAACTGAAAAGTCAAGGCCCCGGGACATCATTTGAATAATAAAGGACCTAGAGTCTTTGCTCAGTCTAGGCTGAGTACGCTTGTTAACGGCCATAGAAACAAGTGCCATGCAGCAAAGCCCCTGCATGGGTGAGTCTGCCTGTCTCCCAGGAACAAAGAAGACAAACATGGAGGATTACTCTGAGACAGGGGCAAGTGAGGAGGAGCAGGGATTCCCTGCTCTAAGCCCAGCCCAAGAAATGAGCTCAGAAGGGCCCAGAGTGGCTGCAAAAGCAGCTACACTAGAGATAAGAGAAAAGTCTATATTTTCCAATAAGTACCAGGAGGTGTAAGGCAAGGTTCTTCCACCTGAAAACACTGTTGCCATGATCTCCGGTGTCTGGAGATCTCTGCTGCCTCCCCGATTTGGAAAACGGTCGTGCGGAGGCAAAAAAAGAGCATCACATTTTCAGGCAGTTCCAGGCAACAGAGATCGTGGCAGCAGTATTTTCAGGTGGCAGAGCCTTGCCTTATACCTGTGCAGCACCCAAAAATGCAATGCTCTTTTTTTTTGCCTTCACACGTTCCCTTTTTGGAATCGGGGAGCAGCGGAGATCTGCAGGCAGCAGAGATCACGGCAACTGTTTTCGGGTGGCAGAGCCTTGCCTTACACCTCCTGTGCAGCACCTGAAAACACGATGCTCTTTTTTTGCCTCCGCACATCTTGTTTTTTTATTCGAGGAGGCAGCGGAGATCTCCATGCAATGGAGATCACGGCACCAGTGTTTTTGGCTGGCAGCACCTTGCCTTACCCATCCTACGCAGTGCCCAAAAACATGTTGCTTTTTTTTTTTTACCTCCGCATGCCCCATTTTTGGAATTGGGGAGGCAGCGGAGACTTCCATGCAGTGGAGATCGCGGCAACAGTTTTTGGGAGGCAGCACCTTGCCTTACGTCCCCTGCATAGCACTCAGTTCGCCAACCAAGTCCTGACCTCTGCGCTTCCCTAGGCTGCTTCCGGAATCAGGTTCCGACCAAGGTAGCAAAGGCACAACTGGCTTGCTGAGAAGCCCAGCACTGTGTTTATGAGATGGCAGCGTCTAGAAGGACTGAAGTGCTGCGTCTCTATCGGGCCTTGTTGTGAGAAAGCCAGGCTTTCAAGGTCTATGGTTATAGGTAGGAAGACGGAGACGTCTCAAAAGTGGAGCCTTCGGTGCCAAGTCCCTCTTCTGCCCCTATGAAAATCATCCCCCACCCCACCCCACCCACTCCAGTTAAATGTGTGTAGAGTGATAGGGTTTGTTTTAAATGGATAAAAAGATCTGTCCTACTCGTTATCAAAATCCGAGTGGAAGTGAGGACGCTGCTGATCCTGATGCTTCTTTTTTTTCTTGTTTTCCTCCCCCAAAATTAAGGTGCGTCTTATAGTCCAGTGCGTCTTATAGTCGAAAAATATGGGTAAATTAAAAGAGCTAAAGAAGGAGCCTATAAAAGAAAGAATCATTTAACAGTAATTAAATGATATTAAAACTGAATTTGAACGTATTAAATTAGGGAGGCTTGCTTGGGTTGGTTGAGGGTTGGTGCTGCCTCTGGTTGGCTTGTGCGGTTGATTTGGATCCTGAGGGGTTCATAGGCTGGTTGTAGGTCTGTGTCTATTGATGGAATTACTTATGGAGTGCCAGGCTTCGATGAACTCCTGAGTGTGGTGGGTGGTAGCTTAGCTGATGATTTTTGTACTGCTCCAATCAAACTGGTGCTGTTTGGTGTTGGTGTGGGTATAGATTAATGATTTGTGATTGTGGCATTTGACTGCCTGCCTGTGTTGATAGATCCACGTTTTTAATTGATGTGATGTTTGTCCCACATTGAATTGGTTGCAATTGTTACAGTTGAGTTTGTAGATGACATTATTTCTTTCATCCTTCTGTATCTTATTTTGATTCTGGTTTGTGAGCTATTGCTATTCCTAGAGGTTGGAAAATTCCGGCTGTCATTCACTCTCATCCTACACCTGAGCTACAGATACTCACCACTGTTGCAAATATAGAAGAATACCCCCAAATAATTGGTGTTTTGTCAATTGTAATCCATAAAAACCCTAAATAGTTTGGACTAAAAGTAAGAACTGACTTCATCGTTTACCATTACTTCAATTCTGAAAATGTCTTCTATAAGGATTATTGGCTCATATGTTCAGGAAAAAAGGCCAGGAATAGAGAGGAATTATAAAAACCATGACAGTTGAAAATATAAGACTTTTAAGCAGTAGTTTTAAAAGGGATGCGGTGGCTCAGTGGCTAAGACGTTGAGCTTGTTGATCGAAATGTTGGCAGTTCAGTGGTTTGAATCCCTAGTGCCACGTTTATCGGGTTTCGAACCTAGCAGTTCAAAAGCATGTAAAAAATACAAGTAGAAAAATAGGGACCACCAAAATAACAGCGTTCTGTGCGCCTTTGGCGTTTAGTCATGCCGGCCACATGACCATGGAGATGTCTTTGCACAGCGCTCTTTGGTTTTGAAACTGAGTTCCCTAGTATTGGGAACAACTAGCACATATGTGCGAGGGGAACCTTTACCCTTTAGATGGTTTTAAAAGTAGAATTGTTCATTCTGCATCTGAATTGTACCATGTAAATTCAGCAATAAAATTGTAGGTTATTAAATAGAAATCCAGTTTATGAATTTCTTAATTGCTGAACAAAGTTACTAAAAAATAATTTAGTAAAAAAAAGGTAAATTTTTATCAAAAAAATTATCAAAAAATGTAATAAAAGTATAAAAAGTATATTCCAGTAAAATCTTACATAGGAACACTAGAATGAAAACCTTCCATCCAGCTTTCAGGAGTCATAAGAACTAACCACTGCTGGCAGAGGAAACAGCAAATGGTAGAGTCAACAGTAAAAATAGAATGGCCATAAGGAAAAGTGGATTTGGCTTACCTTTATGTAAATTGTTGGGGGAAACTATTGAATCTGAAATTCAGTGTTTTAACAGCACTTAGAAAAAGGAATGATCAAGAATCATACAGGCAAATAAAGTTAATAATTTTGCTCAAACTTAGATTCAACAATCAGGACTATGTTTTCCTGGAAAAACAAGTGACAGATTCCAAGCTAAAGTGGCAGTACAGGCGGTAAACAGTTGTTTACTTCTTTTTATTTATGCTTAATAGCTGCATTAACATGGTTTATAGAGTGGAATTAGACCTTGGAAAAAATTATTTTATTTTATATTACAGGTATATTTCATATAAAGTACAGAGGTTTGCATCAACAATCTTAACTTCCCTGTTTTCCTTCAGAAGGAAAAATAATAATTTTGTATTATTTTTCAGTTTGGGGATTAAAACCTTAGTTGGTTATATGTGATAAAATGCTTAAATACAAACATTTAATGATTGTATTCCAATTCTGAGCAG
>JANHFM010005194.1:30108-40260 GCA_032468115.1 Grayia smithii | reverse complement strand
GGAATAACCCCCTGGCCACCTGGTCTCACATACACCCCTGCCCCTGCCCCCCCCGCCGCAATCATCAGACCAGCTTAGCTGAGGACCTCTGAGGGTACCCCCTGACCCTCTATCCATATGTTGACCCTCCCAGACCCCCTTAAAACCTGGATTAAAAACTTCCTTTAAAAACCCCTCAACCCCCCTCTTCGCAGCATGCCATCTCTTGGGGCTCCATAGCCCGTCATCAAGATAGGCCCTCAATAACTGGGAGGGCCAGGACTGCGAGAGGGGGGGGAGTCTCGCAGCGCTAAAAGCTCTACCACCGAATACCAGGAAAGACAGAAAGACAGAAATAAATAAATAAATAATGGTAATGAGGTGTAATGGTCCAAGTGAGACAGTGCCATGTTCTTTGGTCTTTGGAGGAATGAAGGAAAATATATAATTTAAAATAAAAATCTCTCTATGCTTTTTTCCCTTTATAGTACATTTAAAGGTGAATCAATATCCTTGGATATTAGGGGAGACTTTTTTTAAAAAATCAAAAGCTATTTATAAGACTTGTCAATGATAGATGTCAAAATGACAATCCATAATTTCTGGTCAGCGCATTAGGTCCTCTGTGGATCTTTTTAGTGATAAAGTAGATTTCTAGCAGGTTTTTAGTATTTATTTATTTATTTAAATTTTTATGCCGCCCATCTCCCAAGGGACTCACAATAAAAGTATCACATTAAAACAACATCAAACATATAAGAATTATAAAAAGTGAGTTTAAAACAATAAAATCATAAAAAAACCCAAATACATTCACATCCCGTCTCGGGCCGGATCTCACTAAGTCATAATAGTGAGATCAATGGCCCCATGCCTGCCAGAAAAAAACAGGTTTTAACTGCTTTGCAGTAAAACAGATATCCTGGTTCCAAGGTTTTTAGAACTCTATGTACCAATTCGAAAACTTAGAATCTGGCCCAGGAACTAGCTGATAACCAGTGCAGTTGCTGCAGTACAAGTGTGATTACAAGTGTGATGAGTATATGATCAGATACTCCAGTCAGCAATCCTGCCAATACATATAATTTATTACAGCAGGATTTTCCAGGTAAAATACAAAGGAAATCTCACATAGAATTCATTATAAGCTGTAATGACTTACAACTACAATTGGAAATGGAATCCATTGCTAAATGATGTGGTCATAAAGTGCAATGTTACTTGACCATATTACTGAGCAACAACAATCCTGTCACTCTCCCTTGCTACCATTAACTGAGAATTGCAGATTGTTAAGCAAATATCCACATCAATCCCAAACATTCCAGGATTGGTTTCTTCAGTCCTGAGCCTCAATAAGGTAAGGGATTGTATTCTCTTCCATTCTCTCCCCCATCTCTGCCCTTTTGGTTGCACTGCACCATGTCTTCAAGTGTGGCATGCAGTCCTTGAACCATGCAGTTCTAGGTCTTTTTTCCACACTGTGGCTCAGAGGATTATTTGCATACCGTGGCTCTGGGGATGAAAGAAGCCCCTGAGTTGCAAGACATAAAGCTGCAGATCAGGGGTGAAATCCTCCCGGTTCGGACCAGCTCAGGTGGTTTGGAGAACCAGCAGCGATAATACTGCGAGGCTCTGCCCATCAGCCCAAGTGTCCTTACTACCTGTTTTAAAAGAAAAGAAGGCTCTGATGATCATGGCTCAGCTGTGATTGTCAGAGCCTTTTTTTTTACTTTAAAAAAACATTTTTTTACAGCCTATTCAGCCAATAGGCTGTAAAAAATGCTTTTAAAAGGTTAAAAAAAAAGACTGACAGGCAGCTCAGCTGTGATTGTCAAAGCCTTTTTTTTTTTACTTTTAAAAACATTTTTTTACAACCTATTCGGGCGAATAAGTTGTAAAAATGCTTTAAAAAGTAAAAAAAAAAAGTTGGCCATGCCCACCCAGTCACATTACCCCACCACACCAAGCCACACCCACAGAACCGGTAGTAACACATTTTACATTTCACCACTGCTGCCGATATCTCTGGAACCAATTGCCAATTGCTCTGTGGTATGCTGGAGACTGGGAAGAGAACTCAAGGTGTTCCATGCAGGCCCTACAAAGACACAGTGAAGGAAACTCTACACCACTGTGACATCCAACCAAGGGAACTAGAAGCTGCAACTGCTGAAAGAACCTGCTGTTGCTATGAAGCCTCCACTGGCTTTCAAGATAGGAACCACCAAAAAGTGATAGAAAATCATGAGTAGCATCATAGAATAACAGGGTCCCCATTGTGCTAGACAATACACTTTCAGACTGAAACTGTACAGCCACCTTCAGGTCCACAGATGAATTGCACAACAGCAGCTTCTTTGAACCCAAAAACATTTAGCCTTCAGTTGTTAAAAGTTTATGTAAGCTACACAGTATATGACATTTTGTCTTTTTTTATTACATTTACAAACATTCAGAAATTGATACTTACTTGCATATATCATCTTCTGGGTCCTCAAGCCCAAACCTTTCATCAAAAGTAAGTTGTATCAACATATTCTCTTCAACTGCAACTAATCGCCACACAAGTACTATGTTGCGAGGATAAGTGTAAGGAAATTTAGGGCTGTGAATACTTCCATTAGCGGACACAGTAATAACCTTCTCATGATGTGGCTCTTGCACTCCTATAAAGGAAATATACGCATACAAAAGAATAATCAATCAACTGCACAATCAAGTTATACTGAACAATATAATTCAATCCTAAAGATGTTCTTTGATATCTTCTAATCTACCATAGTATTCTAATTTATTTCTTTGAATGGTAGATTGCCATGCCATACTATAAACTATCCTAAAAGGAAATTCTCTCAAAAGAGTTGTTGGAATTATCTTAAGAAACATGTTACCCTGTTTCCCCGAAAATAAAACATCCCTTGCTAAAAAACCCAATCAGGCTTTTGAGCATATGCGCAAAAATAAGCCCCCCCTGAAAATAAGCCCTCCCTGAAAATAAGTCCTCCCCGAAAATAAGCCCAGCCCGAAAATATTTAAACTCATGTGTAGCCGGTTCCCACCATTTCCTCTGGTTAGCGTAGGGAGACAGAGCTGGAAATCAGGTAAAATGGCAAGAAGAGCCCCGTTTTGCTCCATGCACCCCAAAATAAGACCTCCCCGAAACTAAGGCCAAGTGCTTATTTCATAGTTCAAAAAAATATAAGACTGTCTTATTTTCAGGAAAACATGGTATTTTAATTTAGACATGACAAATCATAATAAGCCATCTTCTCTAGGTTCCTAGTTTTTGACTTTTAAAAGAAGAGGAAGAAAAGGGGGAAAAAACCATTGAGAATGTATGTAAAGAATTGGCATATCTAAATTCCCCAATGCTTTGTATTCTAAAAAGACACAAAAAAACCAAACCCATGATTTGATAAACAGAATCAGAGTGCAATTGTAATTAGTAGGCAGTCAATTACTAAAGTGATAAATATGTTTACAAATTTTTATTTTTCTATGATAGTACACTGACATCCACAATTACACATATACAGGTGGTCCTTGCTTAGTGACTGACTCGTACAGTAACTAACTGCAATTCAAAAGGTGATGAAAAAGTAACTGCGACCAATTCTCTCATATAGCCTTCACCTATCTGTAAAGCAAAGAGAAGCTGAAGAAATATCAAAAGCTGAGTAGCTGTTTCAGTTAGCATCAACTTTGCTTAACAACTGAACTGCAGGTCTCAACTGTGGTCCCTAAATGAAAACTACCACACTGCAATTTTTAGATGGATTAGAAGTTATTTGCTTACACAGTAAGCTCTATCTAATATGTATCCATCTCTTTAAAAACAGATTTACTAAAACTTGATCCAATCTTATTTGCTATAATTTATTAGGACATAATCCTTTATTCTAGTCAGTGTGTTCCTCTTCCTCTCAACAATAATAGGGATTAAAATTAAATCCTCAAATAGCACTAATGAGATAGACATGTCATTTCACTGAATAAGGTCATTATCTTTCCTTATTTATATCATACACTAGACAAGCTGTGGCCCTTTTTGGGTCATTGTTGCAGAGATATTTACCTAAACAGAGAAATACCTAAAAGGACCACAGATGGGCAAATTGGCAGTGGCATCAGAAGTGATTTCTGAATTCCTGACAGCTTCATCATTCAATTTCCTTGAGGGAAGCTGGCAGGGAACATTAAAACCTTCCTGCTCCCTCAAATTCCTGCAAGTTTTCCCATTTACTTTGCTTGTAAGCAGCTTTCAGGGGAGCTTCTGTTACTGGGAAAGCCAGCAGTAAGTGGGTAAATCCTAAACCAGCAGGCAGGCAAATGCCTCTGCTGGGTAGGAAAGAGAGCAAAGGGATGCATAGGAGTATGGATTAGGAAGGGCATGAGAGGTCCTGTGCAAGTTGGGAAGAGTATATGCTGTGGGTTGGAAGAGTGCATGGGGTATGCAAAAGGTGAAGCATGGGTTGGGTAAAGTGCAAGGGCAGCATGAGTCAAAGGTGCATGGTGATCGTAAAAATAAAGAAATGCCTTACAGGCTGGGGAGGGCATGTGGAGAAGGTGTGGGTTGGAAAGGGTGCATGAGGGTATATGGGAGTGCATGAGAGGTACTAGACAGGTGAGAAACAGTGTGAGGGAGGCAGAATAAGTCCATAAAGGTGAATGGGGGTGTATAAGAGGTGCTGCAGGGCATGAGTCAGGGAAAGCACATGGGGGATTACAAGAGTTGAAAAGGTGCGGATGGGTGTGCAAGAGGTGCCACATGGTTCTGAGAAGGTGCAAGTTGGGAAGAGCATGCATGGACCAGAAATGATGTGTAGGAGTTTTGTCAGGGTATGAAAGAGTTAACAGCTGTAAACTGAGTTGTAAGCGGAGACAGCTGGAAACTGATGCAATAGAATGAGGAAGCAGAGTTACTGTCACTTTAAGAAGCTGGGTCAGAAGCTGCCTATATAAAGGAAGCCATTAGGGGACCTTCCTTCTCCTCAAGCCTTCTCCTCATGCATTGTACTTCTTATTCTCATTGTATTATTTAGTTAGTTAGTTAGTTAGTTAGTTAGTTAGTTAGTTAGTTAGTTATATTTATATGCCACACTTCTCACTAAGGACTCAGGGTGGCTCACAAAAATTAAAACATAACGAAACAGTAATAATTAAAATAACAATAAATTAAAACCAATCAATACTTAAAAGAAGTTAAAAAGAAACCCCCATCGGATCAGCAGGTTTACTGGAAAAGCCATGTCTTCATGGCTTCAAAGCTCCATGTCCGGAGCTCGATGGGTAACCCATTCCAGAGGGTTGGTGCGCCCACAGAGAATGCCCTCATCCTGGGGGCCGTCAGCCGACATTGTCTGGCCTACGGCACCCTGAGGAGGGCAGCCCTATGTGAGCACACAGAACGGTGGGAGGAAGGCAAAAGGTGGTCCTGCAAGTATCCTGGGCCCGTGCAATGTAGGGCTTTATAGGTGAGTACCAGCACCTTGAAGCAGATCCAGAGGACCACCGGTAGCCAGTGCAGCTCGTGCAGGAGGTGTAACACGGGAGTAATGGGAAGCTCCTGTAACAACCTGCGCGGCCGCATTCTGGACCAGCTGGAGCCTCCAGGTGCACCTCAAGGGCAGCCCCATGTAGAGGGCATTGCAGTAGTCTAACCGAGAAGTGACCAGGGCCTGAGTGACTGTGCGGAGGGCATCTCGGTCTAGGAAAGGGCACAACTGGTGCACCAGGCGAACCTGGGCAAAACCTGGTGACGGCTGTCAAATGATCTTCTAAAGACAGCCGTGCATCCAGGAGGACGCCTAAGTTGCGAACCCTTTCAGAGGGAGCTAGTGACTCCCCTCCCATCGAAAATGATGGGGCCGCTAGACCCTGAGATGCCGGCAATCACAGCCAGTCAGTCTTGGAGGGGTTAAGTTTAAGCCTGTTCCTACTCATCCAGACCTGTACTGCCTCCAGGTAGCGGGACATCATGGAAAGGGTATCTTGAAGTCTGATGGAGAATTACCAGCATTCTTGAACAGTAATTCTGAGTTCTTTGTCCAATATTTTTTCTTCATTGTTGGATATCCTTAACAGAACCAGGGAAAAACATGAGATTTTAAAAAATTTCCCTATTCATCTATACATGTAGAATGGCCCATTTTTGAAATGTCATTTCCTTTTGGCATATTTAAAGCAAACTCACAGTGAATGACTGAGATCAGCTGTACAAACAGAAAAGTTAGGAATCTAGATTACTGCATGCATTTCTTTTTTATACTAGATCACCCAAGAGAAGAAGATCACGATCTGGTTCTCGAACTCGAAGATCACGACATCGTCGTTCTCGTTCTCGATCCCGGGACAAGCGCCGTCATTCTCCTAGGTCACGGTCCCAGGAAAGACGTGAGAGGGAGAGAGAGAGAGAACGCAGAGTAAAAGGCCTTCCTCCAATCAAACCAGAAACAGTTAGTGGTGAGTATTTTAAAAAATATTTTTTTATTAAGGATTTTGATTACAATAGAAAAAGCAAATACAAACAAAACTTGGGAAGAGAGGGAGGTGCAAAGAAAGAAAAAGAACAGAAAAAGAGATACGGTATTTTGGGGGCTATAAGACACACCGGTGTATAAGACGTACCATGATTTTGAAAAGGTAAGTAAGAAAATAAAAGTTTTTACCCTCCTCAGCCCCCAGGAGCACTCTGCAGGTCTCACAAAGCCTCTGTGCGCCCCGTTTGCAAAAAATGGTCCGTTTTTCACAAAAATGGAATATGTGGAGCGGGGCTTTGGGAGGCCAAAAATGGCTGTATTCGGTGTATAAGATGCATCAACATTTCTACCCTCTTTTGGGGTGGGGGAAAAGTACGTATTATACTCCGAAACGTATGGTACTTGAAGAAGTAACTTCCAATCTTTATCACATGAGTATAAACAAACTTAGTAACTTTTCACCCTCTATAAGATTACAAATAAATATCTCTTCTTACCATATCTTGTCCCTTATCTACACGCAAATCCATAAATTGTCAACTTTTGAGTCCCATAGATCTGTCTATAAAGATTTAACAGAGCTTCATAGAAAAATACCTTTGGTCAAACAAATCAATTTTATATTTCTCCTTTTTTACTTCTAACAATCTTTTAATTTCTTGAGATATTGAAGGATTTAATCTCTCTTCAACTTTTCTGTCACCCATACCAAAGGCTTCTTCAAGGCTTTAGCATCTTCTTTGGTAAATCACATAAAAAAATCATTATTCAGGTCATTCTCTTGGTTTGTATTTCTATGTTAATTTTCAAAGCTTTATGTAACTTTTGTACGTTCAGTAGAAAGTGCTAATCCTGGCCATTCTTTTGGCTTGTCTCTTAAATTTCCACTTTAGCTGCCTTCTCTTAACTTGTGACCTACAATTTTTTTAAAAAAATTATCCAGTATTTCTGGTTCTAATATTTCTACATCAGGCAGATTTGTTTGATATCTCTCATTTAGTATTTAATATGTTTTGGATATAGCCTGTCTATAGAAGCAGACCCCTAACTATAGAAGCAGACCCCTTACTAACATTGTAGCTGCTAATGTTTAACTCCATTCTTTAAAATTTTCCTGAAGTATTTTAAGTGCAATGTTTGCGTGATTTTATAAATCCCAATACTAACTAAAAACAAAATGCAAGTTTTCACTCTTTTCACCTTTCCTTTTCTGCACGAAATCAGTCTCCACTCTATGTTATCACTTAGAATGGACAGAATAATTGTCTTCCCATGAATGGCTATATAATTATTCCCAAAGTCTTACAGTACAAGTCTGAATATTTCATATTTATCTGAACCATTAATTTGTTTATAACTTTCTTGAATCAAAAGCTTATTTAGCCTTTTGCTACTTATTTCTAATTCATTAAATAATTAAGCTTATTGTTAATTTTTTTTGTTTTGAATAAACTTAAATTCAACAGGTTGCTTTTTAGACTTGTTCTAAAGACATTTGATAGCCTTAAAGTAGCAAATAAATAATTTCTGAAATTGAAAGTGAGGTTAGTGAACCTAATATCCTTTAAAAGGTTCTGCCAGAGCTTTTTTCCCCCATTCTTCTTTTCTCACGGGACACTGTTCTCCTGTGGTCCCCTCATGAGGAACAACTGACCAGAGCACAGGTGGATAGATATATTCCTCAACTTACAAACATTCATTCAACTCCATTTGAAATGTTGCTGTTGCAGAGGCCCTGGAGTCACATGATCAAAATTTGGGCATCTGGCAGAATGCCTAGATTTTACATCCACAGGGGCACTTCAGCTCCCTCTGCTTGTCCATCTCCCCTCCCTCTCCACTTTGCCTTTTAGCTGCTCTTCACCCAACCCCAGAATTACACAGCTTACCCAGTTGCCTTCTGTCCCAATTCCCTACATCAACATTTTGCTTTTTGCACCCAGCCACCATGCTAAAAGCAGAAGTGCCTTGCAACCCTTAATGGACTTTTGCTGATCAGGCCTGAAACAATGTGGCTTTAAGAATTTGTTTATAGATAAAAGATGGACATGGGAAGAATAGATTATTTTTTGTATTTTAAAAGAAAAGGTTAAGAAGGATAAGCTATTAAAATTATTTATACCTATGGTAATGAAGAGGGAAGTAATTTCATTTTTTTCTTTTGTTATTAATTCTATTTCTGTTGATCTTTTCTTTATTATTTTATTTTGTATTTTTATCTAATTATAACTTTTAATAAAATTGCTATAACAGTTTTGTGATCTAGATTTAGTAAAGATTTGTATACATTTGAAATAATGTTCATTGTAATATTTAAGTCGATTCAAATATATTTCTCTCTTAGTTTGCAGTACAACTCTTTGGGTAGGACAACTGGACAAACGAACAACACAGCAGGATGTTGGAGGTCTCCTGGAAGAGTTTGGTCTAATTGAATCTATAAATGTGAGTGTCAATCTCAAAAAACAAAAACAAAAAAAACCAATAAAAAGCAAGTTAATATTTCATTTGGAACTTTAGAATTTTCTGTGACATATCAAATGACTGTATTACTAATACATTAATAAAAGCAAAAATATGAAAAATAAGTAACATTCAGTTTTATAGCTTCTAGAATATAATTTCCTTGATTTTTGCCTTTAGTTATAGTTTAATTTAGTTAATTATTATTTTGTGCCTTTGAGCCAATCTAGATTCCTGGCAACTAGCTGCATAAGTTTCTACAATTTTCTTGGCAAAATTTTCAAAATGCCATTGCCTTTTTCCTAGGATTTACAGAAAGTGGCTGGCCCAAGGTCATGAAGTTGGCTTCATGCCTAAGGAAGGACTAGAATTTATGATCATTTTATTTTTAGCCTGAGGCCTTACCCACTACAGCAAACTAAACTGGCCCCATTATTAATAATAATTTTAGGTAAACTTTAAAATCACAATACATTTTAAATAACATATATTATTTTTGTAAAGTAATTTAATATTTCTTTGTTGAAAATAGATGATCCCCCCCAGAGGATGTGCTTATATTGTAATGGTACAGAGACAAGATGCAAACCGTGCCCTGCAGAAGCTGAGTCGTGGTAACTTTAAAGTCAATCAGAAATCTATAAAGGTATTATATTTACGTTTTTCCTATCCTAAAAAGAATATTTTGATTGACTATTTTTTGCACTAGAACAGTGCCTATAAGGTTATAATATAGGTGAATATCTCCTATAAATTTTGAGGTAAATTAACATAATTGGGCTCACTTGTGTTTCTTCATATTTATATTGCTGTAGGATTGAAGAATAGGAAATAATCTGTAGTTTAATGTTGGTTGTAGGACTGATTCAACTACTTTAGCTTTTCAGATTGTGTTTGACACACCACTTCAAACAATTTGATTGGCATTTGAAAACTTTAAAACAATATGTGGCAGTTATTCCTATTTCACTTCTTTCTCCCTCTTTAGTTTGAGGATAATAGCCACAACTATATGGTTTTTTAAAAATATATTACTATAAATCACTAACAAAATTTAAAAGGGAAAGAATTCATGGTGGAGAGCTGAACCACTATAAGCAGCAAGGGATATGAAATAAATATATGTGATTTATGCATAGCTTTAATCAGGCTGGATTTGATTTAAATCAAGTCGATTTAAATCACAATTTAAATCATGATTTAAATCACCAGTAAAAAGGCTTGATTT
>JANHFM010005194.1:0-14726 GCA_032468115.1 Grayia smithii | reverse complement strand
AGCCATAATCATCACAATTATGACAAATCAAGGCTTGAACTATCTCGCTTTGCATGTAATGAGTCTATCTCATATATAAGTTTCACCTTTTACGTTGCATTACTGAAATAAATAAACTTTGGCATGATATTCTAATTTTTTGAGTTTCACCTGTATATCTCTCAGTTCTGCCAGTTTCATCTTGTAGTATCCCCTTTTGTTTCTTGTTAAAGCTTCATCCTTTTACTTTAATTGAATATAGCCTTTCTCTGCTTTGTTCACTGCTTTGACCTTTTTTTCATAGACCTCTATAAATTTACACTTGCTGTTAACACATGGCAATTCATTTCTGAGTTGGATCACAAACATGCTACAAGCATTGCAGGTCATCACTACAGATTCTTCCTTATCTTTTGTTTCTTAAGGTTCTACTATAGAAGGCTTTTATTTATTGTTTCTTTCTCATGTAAGCCAAGGATATATCCCATTTTGAATATGGTGTCCATTGCAATCCCACATTTAATTTGCATTTACTGGAGGTTTTTAAGAAGAGACTGGACAGCCATTTGTCTGAAATGGTATATGATCTCCTGCTTGAGCAGGGGCTTGGACTAGAAGACCTCCAAGGTCCCTTCAAACTCTGTTATTCTATTCTGTTATTTTAAAAAGTATCTGGGAAAATTACAACAGGTTCAAAGAAAGACATCAAGAATGTTAGGCGACTAGAAGTCAAGTTCTTGAGCAGAGATTTAAGGAGTTTTGTATGTTTAGCCTGAAATAAACACAGGAAATGGGGAATATGATAACACTTCAAATACCTGAAAAGATGTCACTTGGAAGAAGATAAAGAATTTTTTTAAAATTTCAGAATGTAAAATATTGAATAATAAATGTAAATCATTGGAAGGGAGATTATAATTGAATATTAGTGAAGGAAACAAATTAACATGGGTAATAAAATATTGGGAAGTTATGGTTGGTTAGCATTAGCGGCTGCTGTTGTCACATGATCTATTTTCAATGTTCAGTGATCATTTGTCAGTCTCTCAGTCCTTCATTCTTTTCCACACCCAGTAGCAACCACTTACTTGCCTGATGGAAATGGGAGGGAGGGAGGCAGATTTCACCGGCAGGAAGTTGAAAATTGTTTCCTGCTCTTTGCTTTTTTGCCTGCCCTTGGTCATTTTGTTTCTCTGGGTAAGGAAATGCCTCTGAAGCAATTACTCCGTGGGGCATGGGTTGTCTAGTAATCTCCTAATTTCTTGACTACTTTTCTTCCTCCTAATTATAGTTACGGTATATATTTGAAAGAAAAGTATGGAAAATATGTCAAAAAACAAAATCTAAACATAATCCTAATTCTAAATAAAACAAGTCTTTAAAAATATAGTTTATGTTGCAATTTAATCCCAGCTGAATTTCTTGGTCCTTGAGTTCAATCATTTCAGTAGTTATTTAGAGGTCTTAAATTGTGGGTTTTACTTGATACATGTACCTCTTTAATATTAAAAATATCCATTTTGTTTGCTGGTGATTATTTCTGTGAAGTGACATGTCTTCAAAGAATGTGTAAATTGCACCTGGGATCTAGAACCTGTTGCAGCCACATGGATCATGTTTTGAATATAATAGAAATATGTCTTTCCATATATGTTGTGCCAAGATTGGGCACAACCATGAGAGAAAAAGCTGCAGGAAGATACTAAACGTTATCTCTGCCCTCCAAGCTGATCAGGTTCTTTGAGACGCTGTTCTTGCAATGATAGCGTTTTTGACTGAGCTAGGCTATTTTGCCAAACCCTAGAGTCATGAAAACAGGCAGCATATAAATCTCTCCCTCCCTTCTGCCCCCTGAAACCCCAATTATGAATTATATGCTGGGCATTGCCTGTCAGTATATGATGAAACTTGCTTTGCTCTCTGGGCAACTAGTGAATGGGAAGTGGTGAGGCATTGTAAAAATTACCTAACCCTGGTTCAGAAAACTAGACTGTTTTCTTGTTTAATGAATGAATGAATGTACACTTGAGGCTGCTTAGCAGATACAACCATTGGTATACTATAGGGGAAGGGGAATTCTGTTTCTTTTAAGCAAGAAAGTATTGGGTTTAAAGTATTTCTTAAAAACCAGACTGGAGTCTTGTGTTCAGGGCATTAGGTATTTCTAAGGGTTTAGAATTATTGCTATGCTTACTGATGTATGTGTATGGAAAGACAATGCTGAAATAGGTATATTCAGTACATAATAAAAGTTGCAATTATTATCAACCAAGTGTACATAGAATTGAGGAGCAGCCCTAGTCAATAATATATTGGGTTGCTGAAAATAATAGCCCATCAATTTAAAAATGCAAAAACTTTAATTCTTTTGTGTTTTGACTCTTGTGTCAGCTTTACAAAGGAATGGGAATTAGTTGTGAAACATAATACATAGGCTGTTTGAACTGCAATTTCAGTTCACACTTGGACTTTATGTTCTGCTCTGGTTATAAGATTTGGTATAGAGTTGAAAATTAGATTCTTTTAATTACTGAGATCCTATTTAGATGTTTCTTACGGATGAAGATGGGTCTGAAATACTTGTATGGCATAACATGTTACTTTTTTGTTAAACTTTTAACAAAAAAAACTTCAAAAATCATTCTGGGTACTAGAAGGCCAATTTTACCAGCAAAGCATTTAATGCAAAATCTTTAAACACCCCCCCCCTTGTTACATATATGTATCTTAAAAGAACATATATGTATCTTAAAATGAATTCTATCACTTTAAGTTTCTGGAATGGATTTTGCATTGGTGTAGGGTAGTTATTAACTGGAAGACAGAAAGCTTGTATCAATGCAAGTTTTTTGAGGTAGTTTTGAGATGATCACAGAATAGTAATTTGTATATTAGATATTGAAGGTTAGAATAGGCCTATTAAAAGGGATTTAAATTGGCCATGCGGATTAAATGGTAATGATCCACAGATAATCCATTTAATTTTCTGTCCATTAAAAAACCTGTAAGAATTTCATGTACAACCTTCTCCAGTAGCTTATTTTGCATAATTGGTATTGAGCTGAACTTTCAGAAAAATGGTATACATGGGGTTTGAATTATATATTCTTTCATAGTGTTTGTTTTGGTAGACCATACTTTTTGAAAAAAAGTGAAGGCAGGTCTGTTCACTAAATTTTACGTGTATTGATAAAACTATTAGTAAAAGCCTGTTTAAATGTTGCATGCTTCAATGTTTATAAACATATTTAATGTTACAAAAATTGAAGCCTGAAAAAAGAGCACATCTTCTAATCTTTTGAGAGATTATATGTGAACAAGAAGTATCTTGTAATTAATTACATGTTTTTGGCTTACTAGGTACTCAAGGAGTTACATCTAATCCAGTGATTGGGCTTCAGACACCTTCTACTGGCCTTTTAGGTGCCCGACCCGGTTTGATACCACTTCAGAGACCTCCAGGAATGCCACCACCTCATCTGCAACGGTTTCCAATGATGCCACCTCGGCATATGCCTCCTCATATGATGCACAGAGGTCCGCCTCCAGGGCCAGGTGGTTTTGGAATGCCTCCACCTCATGGAATGAAGGGCCCTTTCCCACCCCCAGGCCACTTTGCAAGGCCCAGTGGAATGCCTGGAGGTGGTCCAGGAGGATCTGAGGATAATAGAGATGGAAGGCAGTTCAGGAATGACAGGCCACCATTTACTCCACATAGAGACCAAGAAAGGTTTGGAAGGAGGTCTTTTGGGAATCGGATAGAAAATGAACGTGAACGCTATGGCAACCGTAATGATGACAGAGAGCATGACCGCCTTGGTAATCGTGAAAGGAGAGAATGGGGAAGAAGAAGCCCTGAACGTGATAGACACAGAGACTTGGAGGAAAGAAATCGGCGTTTCAGTGGACACAGAGAGAGAGATTCTAGAGATAGGGAACCTCATAGAGAAAAAGATGACAATCGAGGAAAGGAAAAACCTGAGTTAACAGACAGAGTAGATGGGGTCAAAAACTATGAATCTCAGAGCAGTAAAGTAGAAAACACAGACTCCGTTTCAGAACTTAATAAAGAGTCTGAACCTATTGGTGTGAAACCAACTGAAGAAGTAGCATCTGAGTCTACCTCATCTCTTGAAAAACCTGAAAAACCTACTGGCTCAGTTGTGGAGGCTCCTCGCTAGAGACTGGAATTTGTCAAAAATTACATTGGAGTGTAGAGCTTTAGAATTGTACAGTATGCTGTATATTTGCTTTTGCTATATCACAATTCCCCCATAGTTTATGGGGACATGTAAGCAATTTGATTGCTTTCCTTCTATTTAAAATAGCTACACAAGAAATAAACCATTACCCATTTTCTGCTGTAACTTTTTTAAAGTTTTCACTTTAAAAAGTTTACAAATCAGACTTAGAAGTGCTTTCTATTTTTTTTTAATTTAAGTGAAGGTAAAATGGTGAAAGCTAAAATAGGGATGTGTTTTTAATAAACTCTATTTTCATAACAATCCTTAATGTGTGCTATTCTTCCTATGCTGCACTGAAGTGGTAAAGAATTGTTCAACATCTTAAAAGTTTGAACTAATGCTATACTGGAGTCTAAATTAGACTGTTTAAATCTGTTAAAACTGTATAATAGTTCACAGAAGCTAAATATGTGATAGTTACATTGACTTTAAATTTATGCATTTTAATTAACTAATTAGATAAAAATTAATAGCTTTTAAATGTTTTAAGAAATCTGGTGTTTGCAGTGAAGTCACTTTTTTCCTGGCCATCCAATTAATGCTGTGGTAAATGTTGCCCTATAAATAAATTCCTGGATTTATGCCAGCTCCTGTGGAAAAACTTTTGGTAATCCATTAGTATGTTTGGGCTTGTTCACCTCCTCCAAATTACCACTGTATTTTAATGTGTCTTGAAATAGAGTATATGAAAGCAAACTACTAAGGTTTTTAAAAAGACTTTTGCATACTTTTGCCAAGTAACCAAGCTATTTAAGCTGGCTGTGTCATCATAACTTTGTAGTAAGTGAAAGAAACAAGTATTAACTTCATTAGCAAATGCCAGCAGGCCTTAAGAATAATATACATTTTATTCCTTGGTTTATTCTATACAGTGATACTCTTATCCAAAATTGCAGCAAACAGCAAGTACTGATGCCATGAAATTTTTCTGTTTTGATTTGGTGTGTCTTTCAGATAGCTTGTTATGCTCACTTAAGTGGAAGTATAGATTCTTCCCCTCCCTCCACTTAACTTTTGGAAGATGATTTGAGGCAAAATTCTTCTTTGCAATAGAATAAAAAATAACTTTATATATTCTTGTGAAATCAATTTGTAATTTGTGTTGAACTGTTTCCATATCATTTATCAGCATACCAAAATTGATTCTAAAATTCATTTAGTAAGCAGTCCCTAATTCAGTGAAGATCATCATGTATGTATAAATAGAAATGATCAATACTCGCTTGAAAAAAAAGTTCAGTGTGTTAGATATAAAATTTCCATGCGACGCACTCACTAAGCTCTCAACTTGTTGGCCTGCATTTTATTCTAGATCTTAAAACCCTTAATGGATTATAGGCCTTGCTAGTGAAACAGACTTGTGTGGACAAGCGTATATATAGTCACATACAGTGTAGACAGTTTTTAAGACAAGGTCACTAATTTGCTCCAACACACGTAACCACTGCTAACAATTGATTTTTCTGCATTTAACATTTAAAAAAATTAGAACCAGATTCACTAATCTGTTTTTATTGTTTGCATTCTTCTATAAGAATGCTGTCCTATCATCTTTATATGATAGGATTAGCAGTATAAAACCATTACTAAATTTAGGGGTTTTTGTTTTATTTTAAATGCCATACAGGATTTTGCAGATATGTTACCAGAGTTAGTTATCAAAACCCTTAAAGGTCTCATTTTCCATAGTGAAGCGGCAGGACCTCTGCCTTTATAAAGGTAATGTAATATAGTTATGTAACTTCATAGATTACTTAAATGAAAATATTTTTGTTGGTTTCTTGTAAAATTTAACATTTTAAATCACATCCCACAGGAAGCAGCAAGTTATATATAGAAATTTTGGATAAATATTTGGAGTACGTGGTCTCTAGTGATCAGGCTGTCACTTAAGATTTATTTTGACCCGGCTTGATTTATTAAATAAAACCTAGAATGAGAATTTGCTAGAATTTGCTAGAAAACGATTATCAAACTAGCATTACAGTGATTTCAAATGTCCAAAGCATTTTTCTTAGAATGTTTTTTTTAAACTGCACACTCAACATCCATAAAATACCAATACTCTACATTTGTGTTTTACAGCACTTTAATAACAGATAAAAAGGTAAAAGAAACAAGACTTGCCAGCTTAAATTCCATTTAATACAACCATAAGATTCTTTTCTAAACCATAACAAAGCCCAGTAACGGGTAATTCTAAAGACACATTTATATTCCACATACTGTACTGCTGCTTCTATTCAATATCACTCATAGAAGTACTTTATGCTTTAGCTAGACCAACTACACCACAAGCTAGACGAGGACCAGCATTTCCAGTTTTCAAGCTCTCCTCATTTCCTCCTCTACCCAGGTCATCCTCTTTTTCATGAACCTAAAAGGCACAAATTAACACATTCAAGTCAAGGCTATTAGTTAATAAAATTGGAATTCTCAATTTTCAGGTTTGATTTTTAAAAAAACTTGTACCTTTGTTGAATTATAAATGCCTCCAAGAAATTACATATTCTACCATATCTTAATATGAAGAAGAAAGCATCTACTAGTTTAACAGTAAGTTAAAATTAGTTAAGATACTGGCAAATCCTTTGCTGCAATAAGAACATAAAATGCTTACGAGATACTGAGCAATCTTGTTCCAGGGCAAGCAGGCCTCATGAGAAATATGATGAGCCATCATAGTATGTATCAAAATTTACACTTAAGGAATCAAAAAAGGATTACTGCCTTCAGTGTTGTGTTGTTATTCCTATATGCTCATAATACAGCTACCAAATCTGGATAGTTTCCTCTTCTCCATGTGTGGTGAATTACACCTCATAGCATTCTTTGTTTCTGGCCAGCCTGATATGGGCCACTGGTCTTATGAATGTTCAATATCCCTAGTGTATAGGAACATCTTTCTATGACAATTAATCTGAAAACTTATGCATATGCAGAACTGTATCTTATATTATGGACCTCTACTGGATATTTCTCCATGTATAATTTATACCAAGACATCAGGAAATCTGGGCTTAAGGATGCTATAAGTATAAGCCCAGGTTTGGTCAATGGGTTCCATGTCAACGGTTTTACACATAAATCCCTGCTGACTACCACCTGGAAATTCTGGGTTTACAAATTTAAAGAAAATTGCTTACAAAAGTCACTCAACAGTGAAAGCCAGAATAAAAGATAATTCCCACACTTACCACCATAGAACGTCCAATAATTGAATGTGGTCCTGAGAGAGAAATTAACTGGTCCTCCATTGACACCTCTGCAACACCTGACTCATTTGCAATCACATTTCCAAGATCACCAACATGCCTGGAATAGAGTTATTTCACAGAGTCAACAATAAAACCTGACCAACAATGTCTCTCATATACAATTTTCTACAGTATTACCGCCATACAGCTGTTTTCAAGCTGTACGTGAAAGTCATGTTGATCAGTTTTGCAATCATTCAATTGTAATCAATCATTAGAAATACTATAGCCAGCTAATAATACTCTTTAACAATATAAGTCAATATTTAGGTATTAAACATTTAAAATTTGCTGTAAACAGAATCTTCCACAAATGCAATATCCAGTTACAAAAGCCCATAACATTAGTCTTAAGGCTTCACTTGTAGAAATAATCTAAATACACTTCAATGCCAAATTCAATGCTAGTTGTTTAAAATTTTCCTATTGCAGCCATTGCCTTTTTTACACTTATCATGAATAAAATACTGGATCTCCTTTTGTGTAATTCTTAAAGCAGCAGCTGTTAATGACATAGGGAGAAAATTTATAACTACAAGTTTCCAGAATGTCCTGAAAAGTTCTGCTGGGGTCTATTTGTAATATAAAGCTACAATTACAAATTGATATTTTCATTATAATTCATGTGTATACAAGTACTGATGCCTTTAATTGTATGGCTGTATTTTGCTTGTTCAAGTAGTAACTGTATTTTTATTTTTGGCAATGCTGAATAAACTGTATGAAGCACAAATTTCTTGCTACGTTTTCAAACTAGTATATAGAACTACAAAAATATTCCCCTAAATATTCTAGCTTGGTGCCTCTGAACAAGATACTAAGGAAAGAACTCGTTCATTTAATAAAATCTGGTGAAAAATCAATTAATTTACTTATCAAAATTATAGCCCATCCCCAAAATGATTTATAGGTAATCCTCAACTTAGGTTGTTTAGTGATTGTTCAAAGCTACAGCAGCATTGAAAAAAGTGACATACGGCTCTTTTTCACACAACCATTGTAGCATCCCCATAGTCATATGATCAAAATTCAGATGCTTGGCAATTGACTCATATGATGGCTGCAGTGTCCCTGAGTCATTAGGATCTTCTTACAAGTAAAGTCAATGGAAATACTTAACATGTTAGTAACTTTACAATTGCAGTGATTCACTTAGCAGCTATGGCAAGAAAGGTGATAAAATAGGGCAACTATCTTGCTTGGCAACAGAAATTTTAGGCTCAATTGTGATTATAAATTGAGGACTACCTGTATTTTTAATCTTTATAAACCTCTTAGTTAGAGAGCACATCAGTTGCCATTTCTTAAGGACACAATATTTAGGACTGAGATTTAAAACTAATGTTTTAAAGCAAGGGTCCCCACCCCGATCTGTGGATCGGGGCCGGTCCACAGCATGCCAGAAACTGGACTGCACAAACAAGCAAAGTCCCATCTGTGGGATGCAGTCAGCACACAAAACCACGGCCCCTCTGGTCTGTGGAAAAATCTCCATGGAACCGTTCCCTGCTGCCCAAAAAGGTGGGGGTGCTGTTTTAGAGAGAAAAAGTTGGCCAAGTCAGAAGCTGGAGAACAAAATAATGTAGGAAACTTTTAAGTTATTGAAGGAAGGAGGTGTCCCCATGAAGTACAAAAAGCAAGCAGCTAAAAAAGGTGCTAAGAATAAATGAAATTAATATTTGAAGAGATAATGAATGATTGAAGAGACAGACAAAAGAAGCTAGCGATATGACCATTGCACAAAACTCTGGAGGTTCAGAGACTTACTTCTATCTTGTATGAGCAGGCACAGACAAAAATTTCTGAGATTGTGAGCCAAGTCACTGGGCCCATGCACTCCTGAAGCAACAGTTTGTGTGAGCAGCAACTTTAATGCCTCCAAGAAAGATGCTTGTTTTACACTAATGAGCTTTGCAAATTATGTCTTTCAAATATTGTGAATAGGTATACTATTTAGTTAGTATCTGTGACTATTAACACATTGGAAAATTTTTGGAAAACTTCAAACACATATATCTAACCTGAAGTTAAAGAATTAGAAAGGTGGTTTTGGTTTGCACAGTGCAAACCCACTCTACTAGAAGTTACCTTTAAATCACACATAGGAGGAAACATTTTTATACATACCTTATTTCATCCTGTGGCCCACCGTGAGTTTGCCCCTCAGGATTGAAGTGAGGACCTGCACTGGTACATCCTGTAATATACACGATAATATGCAAGTCAACAAGGATAGCTTTAAAAATAAAACCTCACAGAAAATCTCTACTATATTATAGGTATTTAATATGGTTCCATCTATATATTCTATATAACATACAAACAACAAGCATTCTTATGTTAGGATATAAATCTACCATCTGAATTCTAAAAAATTGTTTGTCTTTCCATCCATGATTTGAAAAGCATTCAACACTTACCAGTAGATGAATTTTATTTCTTTCATTTAAAAGTTAAATGAAAAATAATCTTAGGCATTTATTTATCATTTATCCATAATTTTAGGATTACAATCTATATTCGTAGTTATCAAAAAAATGTTAACACAAAAACGTTACCAGTTGTGTTATCTCCAAATTCATGGACGTGGAAACCATGTTTCCCTGGAGTCAATCCTTCAATTCTTCCTTTAATAATTACATTTCCATCATCCTGAAATATTAAAAAAATGCACAATAATGTTCAAGCAGTAATTTCCCAAAAGAGTCTTAAATATGCAGAATTAAAACTGTTCCTCATATAGAAAAGGAATTTAAAAGGAATTTAGAAAAAAATGACCCTATATAGAATCGGAATCCAAATTAAGAAACAGACCAAATCAAAGAATACATTGAGAATTGTATGATGAATGCATGCATATCTATAACCCAAAACTGAATGCTGCTATACCATGTAGCAGGATTAGCTATTTCAATATGTGAACCATATACTTGATTTAATTCTCAATGCCACAACCAACAGAGGTATATGATATTAACAAGCATATGCATATATTTGTTAACATCTATAGTATGAAATACCTGTTTCAATATTTCCCAAACTTGTAAGCAACCTTTGTGGTAATTTTATTACAAAAATAAAACTAATACAAACTAAAAATAGAAAAGAAAAAGGAAGAAAAATATAAAGAAATGACTTCTTCATTATAAACAATTTTGGTAAATTATCACCTTCTCTTAAAATACAGATGATCTAGCCAAATCCCATCTCTTATCTATAAATAAATCCTTAAAATCTTGTTGTTCCATCCTGATCAGCAAAAGTCTATTAAAGATTACCAGAGATAACAAATTTTATATCACCTCCTTTTATCAGTCGATCTTTAGTCTCTTGAACTAGAGACAGTTTTACCCATTCATAAAATGGTGGGTTTGGACAGTCAGGCTGAACCACAGTCAACCATTTCTCTCTACTGTCCCAGTTTTTCTTCATTACTGGTTTTTTTTGCGGGGGAGGGGAGTGTTTGGTATTTCCAAACAAAAAACACCAGGCTGCAATTGCCAACTCTCTTGAGTAGCTTTTTAGGAATAACATATTCTTACCAAAAGCTTTGTTATACTGCAGGCTACTACTCTGTAATTAAGAGCATTTTAAAATATCAGATGGACGAGGAATTTGACAAAAACCTGAGTTCCTGAGGCATGTCAAAGTCTGAAGCCAAGAGATAACAACATATGCTAAAGAGATTAAACCCTTGAAAAGGCTAGAATCCTTGGCGGTTCTGAACCTCCTTCTACAAACAGCTTTCAATTTTAACTACCCTACGGAGGGTAAAATTCCCACCTAATTAGGTGGCAACCAAAAATGTAAAGTTCTAAGAACTTCATTAAGAAGAGCCCTGTTTTACAAATCTCTTCTTCTGGGACTTTTTTTTAAACAGGCTGGACCCTTAAATTTTAGAGGTTGGCCAAAGATGGCACGTATGTCATACAGTGCATAGACTACATCTATGTAGTCCAGGGGTGTCAATGTAGTCCAGGCTACACCCACCCCAGCTCCACGAAGGGAAAAAACATTGCGAAACGAGGTTGACACCCATGATGTAGTCCAACACTAATGTAGTCGGTTACACTATTCCCAAAATCTAGGCCAAATTTCAAAGAAAGGTACTTTAACTGTTTAATAAATGTGCAACATTCACAATCATGGGGTAAGTTTATTTCACAGATTCTTTTAGAAATTACCTGAAAGTTTGTAACTGTTCATTATTTAGATAACCATTAATGCAAGTATTTCATCAGTGGCAACAGTAGTTACTTATTCAGAGATTTTTTCCCCAAGAGTTGACATACTGCAGCATTAAAAACATGAGATGTTGACCTAATGCACAATAAGTATAGCATCACTAACACCCAACTATTAGAAACTAATAATTGTATCAGTTAAGAGCCACTTTGGTGTGATTAATCCATCAGGCTAGAAAGCAGAGGATGAGAATTCTAGTCTCAGCTTGGGTGCAAAGTCAGGTGGGTGACCTTAGGCCAGTCACTTTCTGCCAGCTCTAGGAAGGAGGCAATGACAAACCACTTTTGAAAAACCTTGCTAAGACAATTGCAGGGACTTGTCCAAACAGTCTGAGAATCAGGTCCAATTAAACTAAAGGAAAAAAAATGGGTAACTGATATCAACCAGAAATCATATTTTACTTAATACATATGTGCCAAAATGATTTTCAAAACTGTTTATAATGAAGGCTTGTATGTTTTTTAAACCAAGGAGAGTATTTTAATGGGACAAAGAATGATTCTTTTCTAAAATAGCTTTAATTTCTATAAACAAATACTTTTTCAATTTCAAAGGATTATATGATCAATATAAATAAATTCACAACTGTGACTCTTCAATTGCCATCACTACAAGTGTTTGAATACAATAGAAAATACAAGTATTCTGCAAATAATAAATTCTACAGTTGATCAGAATTGATTCAAATATTTCAAAGCATCCCTTTTGCTACACTTTAAAAGAGCTGTTGCTGAAAATTGTGCCAGCAGTGTTACCACCTAGAGTACATACAAAATTGATGCAATCTATTAAATAAGTAAACAAAAGCACAAACAACCTATGTATGTAATGTATGATAAAAGATAAATACTATATCTAGTTATGTCCTAAATAGCATACAAAAAAGATCATCTACAGTAACTCTAATCCATGGCTTCATCTCCATTTCAGTTTCCCATGGCAGATGTATACTGAGCACCCACATAACCTTTGTATTGTGTTTAGTAAGATTTTATTTATGAAGAGGCAGAGGGATTGCAAAACCTGTTTGTCCAGTGCGGAGAATTCAAAACTCATACTCTGTCTTACTCAGCTTCAAAAGCAGGCATTAAAGTCCTCTTATAAAACTGTGACTCAGCAATTATTCCCTATGGAACAGATTAAATAAATTTGAATCATGTGCATCTTTTATTACAGAATGGAGAACAGAGATGCTCTACTGAGGAGCCTGAGAAAGTTTTGGGGAAGTTACCCTCACTGGAAACTAAAAGATAGAAAAATCATAACCTCAAACAAATAGGAAGTTAGTTTCATTGGTCCAGGTGGTATTCTGCACAAAGGCAATGAAAAGGGAGATAAAAAATGCATGATAGAACTGAAAATCTGAGTAAGAATTAAAAACTATTTTATCTTCTCCAGCAACACGCTATTTTTTTTTTTAAATCCCAAACTCGAGTTTGCAGTGTTTCTGAGTTATCTGACACTAGTATTGCATAACTACTACCCTACCACCTTAATCGAGTCAAATCTAAACAGATCAAGGACAAATCAGGATAAAGTAGCAATAGTAGAAGTTTAGCCTCCAAGCACAGAGTTATGCAATGAATCGAGATTATTTAGTTAACCTGATTCTGCAACCTTTCGCAATTATGGAAGAAATCAAATGGACTTCTCCCGAAAGAACGGGACCCAGGTTGCACGAGGTCTCAACTTGCAATATTAACCAGGTTATTTGGGACATCCTCTTCGGTTCGGCATCTCAGCCCGGGAATAGCCTACAAAATTTAAGCTGATCAGGGACTTCCAAGCAGCAGCTTCCAACATCGGTACTTCCAATTTACGCTGCCTACAGCGAAAGAGAAGAACAAGTCTCTTTCTTAAGAATAACCCGGAAGCCAAGCCTTACTTTCTGATCAAAGTAAATGACGCCGTTGACGTTGGCCTTGCTGGCGGGATCGCGAAGCAGAATGCAAACCGCTTTCCGCGACGCCATGTCTTTCGCCATGTCTTCGACTGCAGCACCTTCGCCCGCACTGCAAACACTTCTCCCCGAGCGCTTGCGCGACGCCCCCTTTCATCAGCATTTTATAGCCTCCAGGCTTTCTCTTCCTCCCAATCACGAAGCTTCGTTGCGCTTCTAAGACCTGCCTTCGCTGGACGACGAGGCCAATCTGTGAGGCGAAACCTAAGTGCTTTTTTTTTTTTTTTTTACGCAACCAGCGAGAAAGATGAAAGGAGCCTTTGCTGAGTTAGAAAGCGTGAGGTCACATTTTGTTCGCAGGCTTCATAGTAGAAGCGCAAACGTAAATGCCCGGTCCCTTAGAGCAGTGAAGAGGCGCGGACATCAACTCCTAGAATTCCCTAGCCAGCTCTGAGAGAATTCTGATACCAACCAGTTCGGCTGGCTGAGGAATTCTGGGAGTTGAAGTCCGCCTCTTCAAGCTGCCACGGTTGAGAAACACTGCCTTAGAGAATGCATTTTATTTCCATTTTCAAATAGTTTAAGAGTAATGTAGAGAGTAAAAATAATACAGAGAGGCAGTTTTGTGTAGTGGTTAAGGCATCAGAAACCATGAGTTCTAGTCTGGCCTTAGGCACAAAGCTGGCTGGGTAACCTTGGGTCGGTCACTTTCTCTCAACCCTAGGAAGAAATCTGAAAATCCTTGTCCAGAAAACTGCAGGGATTTGTCCAGGCAGTCTCCAAGAATGTTGGACTCCATTGAAGGGGAAAAAAAATAGTGAGGCTTCTCTGTTTTATTGTCATTCATTCATTGTGCAGGTGATCTTAGTATAGGTAGTCATCAACTTACAACAGTTCATTTAGTGACTGTTTGATGTACAATGGCACTGAAAAAAGGTGACTTATGGCCATTTTTCATGCTTATGACCAGGGGTGGGTTCCACTCACCTTCGCTACCGGTTCTCTTCGTGCACGTGCGTAAACTGCACTACCGCGCATGCGCAGAAAAATTTATTTTAAAAAATTCGGCAAAAAAGCGCTCTGCGCATGCGCAGAACGCTA
>JANHFM010005192.1:20999-34131 GCA_032468115.1 Grayia smithii | reverse complement strand
CAAACATCTTCCAGCAGCCAAGGTTGAGAAACACTGCTTTAGAAGGAGCTTGCTGAGGATGTTCATAATAAAGTTATTTGTTGTTGTGATAAAAATCATTCACCTGCATCTATCTGAAAACTTTTCTGAATTGCTTTGGTTGAAATTATACTAGGACATACCTAATGTTTGACATAATTGTCCTGCATCTCTACACTCTATATTTTGTTTATTGGGATTTACTCTCATTTTAAATGGGAATTAGATCAAATCCTGAGTGTTTCTCGTCAAATCACAGACGAAAGAGGGAGGGAGGGAGGGGGAGAGAGAGAGAGAGAGAGAGAGATTAGTTGGCTAGCTTAATTTCAATTTCTGTGGTAACCCACTCATACAAGGGGAGGTGTGTTAGTGAGTGAGTGAAGAGAGCCTAATGATTGTCTTGTTTTTGTAGGTCTCAGTGGACAGAGTTCTAAAGACACTGAAGGAGAACGCAAATAAAGCAACTAGTTTGCTGCTCACTGCCATACCTCAGGTTGGATCCATGGAATGGTCAGAAACCCATCAGAACCTGAAAGTAATTTGATGTTTCTATTTAATTTATTATTTACATATGTGTGTTTTTTTTAAAAAAAGTTTCCAGGATACTTTTAATGAGGGAAGCCCCAGCTCCCTCACCCCCAGTGTTAAGTAGAGTTTACATTGAAATGCTCTAATGCAATAAAAACGAACTATGGTTGGTACAGTAGAGGCAGTCCTCAACTTACAACCACAATGGAGCCCAACATTTTTGTTGCTAAGTGAGGCAGCTGTTAAGTGCATTTCCCCCCATTTTATGACCTCTCTTGCCACAGTTGTTAGGTGAATCATTGCAGTTGTTAGTAACAGAGTCAATCTGGCTTGTCCGTTAACTTCGCTTGTCAGAAGGCCACAAAAGGTGATCAGATGACCCCAAGACAATGCAACCATCATAAATATGAACCAGTTGCCAAGTATCTGAATTTAGATCACATGGCTAAAGGGATGTTGCAGTGGTCATAAGTGTGAAAAATGGTCATAGGTCACTTGTTTCAGTACCGTAACTTCAAACAGTTACTAAATGACTGGTTGTAAGTCATGAATTCCTTGTAATACTAAAACATTGCAGTGTAGTAACATTGATAAAATCTAGCAAATCTAACATTTAGAACATGCTATAGAGTTACAGTTACACAGTTAAAATTCAGAACAGCCCAATTAAACCTTCTTTAAGAGCAGAACATCATTCAGGCCACCCTAAAACTTGAGCTGAGGCCTGGCAAATCCCAGATGGTTGGATCTGGTGTCTTAGAAATATTTTCTCTTACACTCACAAGATTAACAACTTTTAAAGCTGAGCCATGAGCAGGGGTTGAATTATTAATTTGTAAATAGATAGGTAGATAACAGGTGCTTCTTTTCAACAAACTGAACATTTAAGTTGAATAGAACTCATCAACTCACCCATCAACAGTTCACTTCCTTGCATTATCAATAAGAAGCCACCCTAAGATATTCAGATGACCTAAACTCTAACTTTTAAATAAAAAATATGTTGTGTAATCCAAACATCCACTCCCACCAATTCTTGGAATTCTGTTTTTTGTATTTGCCAAACAGTTGGAAATATATTGGTGTTCTAGCTCTCCAGAAAATGTTTTAAAGGTCCTGAACATTTTATAGTAGATACTGGTATCCATGCTTACATGCATGCACACCCATATGTTCACATCATAATTAAGAACTTTAGTTTAAACACTGAAACACAACATTGGAGAATTTCAGAGCAGAAATAGTAAGAGTCTGGGTAAGTAAATACTGATTCCAGAAGCATACAAATAGTCACCAGATCTGTATTGTAGGCCCAAGGAGGACATTCCATTAACTAGATCGAAGGTCTCCAAATGTGGCAACTTGTGGACTTCAACTCCCTGAATTGCTCAACCAGCTATTCAACTATGTTGAAGTCCACAAGTCTTAAAGTTGCCAAGATTGGAGGCCCCTGAGGTAAATACTCTGTAGAACAGAGCTCCCCCAACTTTTCTGGCTTCACGGACCAGCAGGGGGAGGAGAGGGGATGGTTCCACACAAGAAACGGGCACGCGCACCTGCTGCTCACATAAGAGGGATGCATGGGCGCACTCGCCTGCCTCTTCTGCCGCCTAGTTCTAATCAGCTCACAACCCAGTAGTGGGCCGCAGTCAAGGGTTTGAGGACCCCTGTTCTAGAAGGTGATGTCTAAAAAAGTTTGATAACTCTCGTGATGGACTTGCAACACTTGAAGGAATCACCTGGACAATTTGGATCTCGCAAAGACTATAAAAACTGGGGTCAATCCATATCTTATAGTTGGTGAATCCACAGTAAAATTGGTGAGATGATGTCCAAATAATCTATGCCCTTCTTTGGGCAGTTATCCTTCAACCTGGCTTTATTTGCAGCAAATGTCCAAACAACCAACTATATTTAAATGCAAGAGTAAAGTTGTGTAAATCTTAAACTGTGCATTCTCTAGCCCAGAAACAAGTGCGCCACCGAGAGCCTCGGTGGCACACTTAGCTAGTGCACTGCTAAGTGTTTCCAATTAGTTCCAGCTGCCTGCAATTAGTGCCTGTTCGAATCTCACCAGGCTCAAGGTTGACTCAGCCTTCCATCCTTTCGAGGTAGGTAAACTGAGGACCCAGATTGTTGGGGGCAATAAGCTGACTTTGTAAAATGCCGCTTGTGGGGGGCAAAAGCCCTAATAAGCAGGCATATTAAGGAATGAAGGTATTGCTAAGCACATTGATTTGTGCTTAATAAATTGTAAGGCGCCCTGAGTCTCTGGAGAAGGGTAGGATATAAGTTGAAATCTTAAAAAAAAAAAATGTAAATTACAGGAATGGAGAAATCAAAATACATGTTAAAACAGTATAAATAGAAAGATGGGTCCATTTTTTAAACAAAAACTTCTAAAGTGGGCTGGAAGAAAGGATAATATGTCTACCACTTTGTTTTTGTTTTTTCTTTTTTTTAAAAAAAGTAAGATGGAATAAGAAGAGTAAGTCATCTGGTCTGTTCTCTGTGGTGCTGGATTCATTACCTGGACCCGAGCCTCGGTGAGATTGACCCTGCGTGCAAGGTCTTCTCGGACAAAAGCATCTGGGTAATGTGTCCGCTCAAAGACTCTCTCCAGGGCCTGAAGTTGGCTGCTGTTGAAGGTGGTCCTGTTTCGTCTCTGCTTTCGTTTCTTCTTCTCTTCAGAATTCAGCTGGTCACCTGGCAAAGGAGACAGATGAAAAACTGGAGTGGGGAGGTGATTCAGTAGATCAAACAAAACTATTCATCAAATAAATGGTTTTTGAAGATTAAGCTTTTTAAAAGAAAAACTGCATGACAATTAACAGGTGAGATCAAATATAATCCAAATTAGTAGTGAAACAGAATGTGCAACTTTGCATAAATTTCAAATGGCTGTTCAAATGTAGGTTAATTATGATGACATATGAGTGGTCATACAGTATAGTGTTTCAAATTCATCTCTCTTTATTGACTGAGTGAAAAAGCAGTATTGTCTAAGACTTTAGGGCTCAGAATATCCTTTTCAAAATAACTCAGACAATTGAAATAACATACACCAGGTCACAAAAAGAGTGCCATACACTATTAATATTAGTTATTCATTACACATATAAAGATGCATAGCCTAGAATCAGACTGTTTTGTGAGGTAAAGGAATATTGAGGATGAATATAGACATCTCCACAACTCTTTTCATAAAAGAAAATTAATAACTTGCTCTGAAAATGGGATCAAGACCAATAGTATTTTAGTCATTTTAAGCTTCTAAAACTGAATATTATAAACACATGGCCTTTAAAATATTTTTATAATCTACTCAACTAAAAAAATAGATTTTTATCATAGTTATTTGTGAATCACATAAATTTTCCTAAACTATGAAATTTCCCTATTACTATCAAATTGCCCTCCATTTTTTGAATCTTTTAATGTTAACTATTTCTTGCTCTTAGTTACAAAGAATATTATCACTTTTCCTCTCTTTCCTCTCATATAATTCCTTTTTTCTCTTCCTTTTATAGAATCTTTTATTATATAGTAATTAATTAAATAGCACTAAATAACAATAATTGAGGGGCTGCCACAAAGATAAGGGGGTCAATCTATTTTCCAAAGCAATAGAAGGCAAGACAAGAAAAAATGGATGGAAACTAATAAAGGAGAGAACCAACCTAGACCTAAGGAGAAATTTCCTAACAGTGAGAACAAACCACCAGTGTAATTAATCTGGGACCTTCCTCACCAACCTGAGGTCTTCGTAGTTTTTAACCACAGTGCTCAAAGACCAAGCTCACTGACAATGTTGGGAGTTAATCCAAACCCCCATCTCTTCCATCCATGTTGAAAAACAAACAAAAACAGTGCGACACAGGGCCTGCAAGATATACTTCAAACCATACAGAATACCTTAACTAAAAATCAAGAAACAACAACAAAGTCTTTTGAGAAGCTTGAAACTAAAATGGACAATATTACAACTGAAATGAGGCAGGTTCACGATAAGCTTGAAGAATTACAGGTATCAGTTACAACCCAAGAAACCAGAATCACTACGTTAGAAGAGAAGCTAGATAAAACGGATGGAAGAGTAGATCGTGTGGAAACCCGGCACTCCATTGAAAAGAAAAAATTGGAAGAAGAACTTCTCTTCTTAGAATTAGATCGAGCTGGATATTTTCTCCAAATTCAAAATGTAATTGAAGAAAAACAAGAAAAACTAAGGGATATTGTAATTGGAATCTTCATGTTTTAAAATTAGATAGATCAAAAATAGAAAGTTTTACAGATGAAACATTTAGAGTATACACGTCATATGTTAGATACCACAATCTTGCAAGAGAGATCCATGTTAGAGTAACTAAAAAATCAATTAGAGAAGAAATTCTCAGAATTACTAGGTTCAATACGCTTATCTACAAAGGCAACAATATTAATATACTGCCGCAAATTCCAAAGACTATCCGTGAACTTAGAAAGAAATACGAATTGTTAACAGTACATTTAAGAAAATTAAATATAAGATATAAGTGGTGTCATCCGGAGGGACTGCTGTTTTCCTGGCAGGACCAAAGGATCAAAATTAATTCTTATCAAGAAGCTTGCGAATTTATAGAGGCATATCAGATAAATGAATTAGAAAGCGAAGACGAGACAAATTCGAAGAGTGATGAAGACCAAAGTTTAAACGATAATGGCAAATCAACTACAGCACCAGAGAAAAAAAAACCAAATAAAAGCAAACCACAAGAACATCAAATTGAAACCAGGGCAAGGAAACAAAAAATTACAATCAGATAATGTAAAGGAAAAAGGGATTCGCCTGTTCTCTGCAAACATAAATGGATTAAATTCTCCAACAAAACGAAAAAAGATTTGGTTAAATTTACGGAAATGTTCTGGGCAACAGCAGATAACATAGAAAAAATACAATCAATAGAAATTGGTACAAATACTTGGGCTGATCACCACCCACTCATTATTACACGGATGATACCTAAATATAAAGCAAGATGGTCTATGGCAACCGATTTAATGAACGATAAAAATTTCGTGGAACTTCTTCAGAAAGAACTAGGTTACTTCTTTGTAGAAAATAACCCACAAGATACATGTATACAAAACACGTGGGACACAGCCCCGCCCTTTCTTTATATGTCATCATGCATGTAAAAAGTGGGTGGGGCTTTAATTCCTTGGTTGTGACAACCATCTTAGCTTTTTTTGTCTCCTATAATCCATGAAAGCTCTACAGACATTACTGTCGAATATATTATTTTTCAACTATTTCCTCACTGGGCAAACAAAGGCAAAATTCAGCCATTATATTATCCTATTTTTTAAACTGTTTGGACTTTGGAAAATTTATGTATTTCTTGATATGGCCACCTATCTCATCCAAGACGACTGGGCAGCAAACAATTAATAGAATATGAACATAAAGATGATTTTAAAAGCATTGCATATAATTATGCAATAAAATAGGAGGAAGGAGTATGCTTGCCACCTTGAGTTAGTTGTACAAAGGCGAGATAAAAATCAAATAGATAAACAAATGAACATATAACCATGCTAGACTGAACAATATATGTTAACGAAAAAACCCCACTTCTATTATGTAACTAAAGCCCGATGCCATTTTAGTGAATTGTGCATGATGAATTATTGCAGGTCAAAGCTTCTTGCCAGCAAAGCTGTTAAGATCTTCACATCAATATTAAACTAGAGAAACCAGGCTGCAGTTTGCACAATGGGTGGTGCCTGGCAAATCAAGTTTTATAGTATGAAGTTGGCAGGGCTTTATTTTCATAAGATGTCCACAATATTTCCAAAAAGATAGAAGCTACTTTCTAAATTTTAATGTCTAAAGCACAGTATATTTATTCCATTAGTCCTAAGGGCCTTTTCCAGTTTTCAGCTTTCTAAAATTAGTTACTATTGTTGACTGTTTGCACGATGTGATGATAATGAACAGTAGTTAACAGTAGTAAAATGATCTTTTTTCTGAGCAATGTGCAAATTTAATGTCCAAATTTCTGCGCCGACAACACGGCACACAGGGAGAATAACAATGGCATTGTTGCCTGAGGGACCTTTATCTAAATGAGACAGCAGCACCCAATGATCTTCACAGAATATCTCTGTCTCTCTGTGTGTGTCTCTTCCCCACTCTCAATCGTGTGGTTCACTTTCTCTGGAACCAATTGTGGTCACTAGATGAGGACTACTATCATAGTTTTCTATAAGGTTAGGGATGCTGCTGGATTTTCTGAGTGCAATTTCAAAACAAGTTTTCACATTTAAAAAGAATTTACTTGCTCACTAGTTATAATGGCACTGAAAAAAATGGACTTATGAATGGCCTTCAAAATTCCTGCCATCTCAGTGCCTCTGCGGTCATATAATCAAAATTCAGGTGCTTGGTAACCAGCCTGTATTTATACGGGGCCTCCCCCTGCCTTCACTCCCATCCCTGCCATGGCCCCCAAATTGACTGTCATCTTCTCTGATGTGGCACCTTGATTGCACATGGCCAGGATGTCTGACGGAGATTCCTGGTGGTTGGGCACTCACAGCACTAATTTTGCTAGTGAGCCTCAGAGTCCAGGGACAAGTCAGTGCTTCTCCAGGAGGGCATTAGGGGGCACTGGTCATGGGAACAGTAGCTGGATCTCCCCCCCGCCCCATCTTATCTGTTGGGTGAGACTTCTTGCCTGTGCTCACTGAACAACAACATGGAGTGCTGTCTACGCTTGGAGGTTGCACTGTCTTGTTTGGTGAAAGTTTATTGTGCAGAAAGGTGACCAGAGGAAGAGGCTGTGGTGAGACCACCCTGGACAGCATGGTTGGAAAACTCCAAATGTGGAATAAGGTGATGCTATAAAAGTGAGAAAGCACAGCTGGAAACAACAACAATAGGAAAGTGGCAGCAGCATGTGGGATGTTGACAGCAGGCAGGCGAGGTGCACATAACAACGACAACAGAACTAAACAAAAAGGAAAACATCCCCAATTATGTCAAACAAACAACTCTTGGGAATCCTATGGAACCATCAGAAATGTCTCTTGAAGATCTTCCTATATCAAATCACTGATGAGGTGATTTGGTTGAGGAAGTTCAGGGTGTCCAACAGTCCTGATTTTGAACTAAACAGGGGAAACAGGATCAGAGCTGGAATGTAAATTACATGGGGTCAGAGTTGGCTTGCTCTCAGGGTTCCTAATTAAATGCCCTAATTAAATCATGAGCCTTGAGCCAAGCTTCAAAACAAATCCAGTTATTTATGAGGAGCTTCATGTTGACACGTTCCAAGTGAAGCCAACTCTGACCCCATGTAATTTATGTTACAGCTCTGACCCCAAGGTGTGTCATTAGTCACATTCTTCAATGAAGCAATTTTGTGGATTGTAGAGATCACTCCCCTCTGGCTACTGTGGGTAACCATGGAGATGGCCTTGACAAAGATATGGTTGGAATGTGCTTTTGTTTTGACTGACATGCTGCCTTGCTGCTGCAGCTGCAGAGTTCATTTTCCCAGCCCTCTTGCCTATGGCAACTTGAGAGCAGGCCAGGGATGCTTTGCGTGTTGACAAACAGTACATAGGTTATGAAAATAACATTTTGTACCACCAGAACAAAAATGCAATGCCAATTTGTGTAATGCTCTGCAGCTCAGAAAAAGGGAACTCTTTCTATGTAATGGCATTGGATGCCCAAGGCAGTGAAGAAAACAAATTATGTATTATTCTAGTTCAATAAAACCCAGACCTCGTTTAGAAACTGATCTGAACCAGGCATCTGTGCTATGAGAATTTGCTGTAGTGTTGAGTTTTACAGCTTCGACCTGCACCCAGCTGCCATGTAAAGGGTTTAGTTGCACTTTGTTGATAAATCCCTATTTCACTGAAATATTGCAACCTCAGGCATTCACAAATCATAGTGAATTCAAAAGAAAAACATTATGCCAAATTTTTTTATCAGTGTTAAGAAATTACCTGATATAGTAACCACATTGCCCTGTATTTTGGTAAGGGAATAACTGTTTGCCCTACATTACCATATCCAGAATTTTTAGATTTTCCTCACCCAGAGAAGAAGCAAAATGAGGAAGCCAATAATCACCCTGATTATCTTTGCTGAACAATTGTGGATGTTGAGAATTGCATCTGAATGATACCCGGTATTGAAGAAAAAAGCAATTGCTCAGTTGAAAATGCAACTTATCTCTTCAAACGTCAAAATGTGGCCAGATTAGAAAAGAATGAAGTTTATTATTGGCTACATAAAAAGACAGTTTTCTTTGTGGAATTAGTATCCAAATTGTGCAAATGTCTAGGCTGAAGTGACATGATATTTTTTTAAGTGCTATAAAATCATGGCAGACAATTAAAAGCAAGACCAATCACAAACAATCTATAGATCTGAATATATTGTTCCAGCTTCCAGCAGTCCTCGCTATGGCTACAATGACTGTCAGAAATGTCCTCAGGTCCTGTCAAAAAAGATGGTGACTGCAATGGTGTGACCAAAAGCCTACCTACTTTTTGTGTGCAAATGTTCATATGTAACACACATGAAATCTTGATAGAGCTTTGATTGCACAGTCAGAAAAACAATATTAACTTTTTTTATTCTACCCTGTGGACACCTCCTTTTTGGGGATAATGAGAACTGTAGTTAATCTAAACCTTAAACTCTATCAGTGTGCAACCTATTATATTTTATAACCTGACCAAATAGGTTGTTTATCTGGTAGGGGAAAAATATGAACTGCCAGGGAGACATTAAGTTGGATGTTGTGATTTTGTGTGACTACCAGGTGAACAGGAGAATAAGTACAGGTAGTCCTTGACTTAACAACAGTTCATTTAGTGATTGTTCAAAGTTACAATGGCACCGAAAAAAGTGACTTACGACCATTTTTCACAGTTACGAACCTTTGTAGCACCCCCATGATCATGTGATCAAAATTTAGATGCTTGGCAACTGGTTTATACTTATAACCATTGCTGTGTCCCAAGGTCATATGATCCCCTTTTGCAACCTTTTGACAAGCAAAGTCCATGGGAAACCAGATTCACTTAACAACCGGCTTACTAACTTATCAATGCAGTGATTCGCTTAACAACTATGGCAAGAAAAGTGGCTCACTTAAACAACAGAAATTTTGGGCTCAATTATGGTCTTAAGTCAAGGGCTACCTACTTATACTACTGATGTTAAACAAAGGTACATCTGGAAAACTGCTTGAATTTTGTAAGGGGAGAAATGTCTCAAATCACAGTACAGAATTTCTATTTGATCATCTAAAAATCCCTGGATCATCCCACCCTTATACTTTCAATCTCTCGTGGACAATTTCCTTGCTCAGAAACATTTTCACTTATCTGTTTTCTAGCATGTTTGATGGTGCCTGTTCAGTATTTCATATCTTTAAAAAAATGCTTTGTAGTTTTTGGCAGAGTAAAGCAGTGATGCTTTTTGGTGTCTGATACCAAGAGGCAGACACTAGATTATATTCATCCCTCATAGGCTTAGGCCACAAGAAATTACAAAGATAAATGGAATCTCATAAAAGCAAAGTTTTTACTGTACTTTTTCCATTTAAGGAAGAAAAGAGCTTTTCTTGAATCAATTGGCTTCACAGAACATGTGAAAAATTTTGTGACTGGCATAGAGTCATTAAACTGTATGGAGGAGTCCCCAAAATCCAAATAGTAGTCTCATCTGTTTTGTATGTGCATTGATAGTGCAAGGAGACAGAGATTGATTGTGGTGCAGGCAGCAGGGTCCAGATGTTGCAGTTGATGCAAAAATATAACCATAGAATCAACTATATTGCATCATGAAGAATTGAAGACAGCCAGATTGTTGTTCTAGATTTCAAGAGAGCTGCCTTCAACAAGCTAAATGAAAAAAATAGGAAGTTCCATGGTGGGAAATCCTGATGGGAAAACCCATTTAAGAGAATAGTGAAATTCTGAAAAAATGAAATGAAATGAGTGAGGTATCTATCAGAAGCTACCTGTTGTAACCTGTTGGCCACCGACCCCTCCAGAAGCCGAATCAGAGGAGGTGGAGGCATGGGAGTAGGGTCAGCAGTAAGGCAACCTGAGAGCTCCGAAGGAGAAGAGGGAATGGAGCTGGCAGAGAGACAGACAGAGGTGGAGTGTGGGCCATCCCTCAGCCCTCAGATGGAGAGTCAGCAGCCGCCAGGTCTGGAGGTGGTTGATGAAAAAGAGGAGGAAAAGCTGGGTCCAGTGCCTGATGCTTGGATGTGCAGAAGGCAGAGGAGAGCAGTGGAAAGCTGTGGGTCGATCCTGGGGAAGGAAGAGCCACCGCTGGTAGGAAGGCCCCACCCTAGCTCTGGAGGTAAGGCAGGGGGCAGAGATGAATAGGTGTGGCAGACAACTATTCATTTTCTGGTCAGTCAGACTTGTTAGCCTGAGAGATAAACTTTTTGCTGGGGCTGCCGGCATTCCTAATAAAGGAATATTTTGAGTTCACTTCAGAGCAGGGGTCTCCAACCTTGGGAAGCTTTGCTGGCTGAGGAATTCTGGGAGTTAAAGTCCACAAATCTTAAAGTTCCCAAGGTTGGAGACCCCTGCTTCAGAGGGTTTGTCATGTTTGGGGAGCTGGGTCAGAACATCACCATGCATTTCTCAAAAACAGATAATGCCAGACAATTATTGCTTTCTGTGATGATGTGACTTGATTGGTGAACTTAAAGAAGGCTGTGGCTGTAGCCTCTTAGATTTAGTAAGGCATTCGATCAATTACAGTCTCCTTGTTAATAATCTGGAACAATGTGGGATGATGGTCCCACTCCCAGGTGGATGAGAAGCCATAACCAACAAAAAAAAAGACCTATCTGATGATGTTACCTAGTTTTGGGTAATGAAACATCTGCAGGAAAACAAGCAAGATCAGAGAGCACCAAGGACCCTTCATTTCAATCCTGAGCTACGAATATTCTCCTTTATTGAGACCTGCCTGAACTAAGGTGATCTGTCAACATCTTGAAAAGGATTCAGTCCAGGCTGAAGTATCCCTTGGACAATTTCCCTGTTAAAGTTCTCCTCTATCCCCTATCACTTTACATTCTTGTCAAGATAGATATGCCCCCCTATTTGTGTTGTTATTTTGCTCTTACAGCCCACGCAGCATTAAATGAACCGCGGTTACATAAGCTGCTGTTCATGTTGACATTTCAAAGGGGAACTCTCTCTTTTTCTTTCTTTTCTTCCTTTCTTTTAAATTGCTGAACTGGTAAATTGGCATTCCTTTAAAAAAAAAAACAACAATCACTGAACTGATTTGTGACTGAACTGACAACTGGGGGTGGGCCCAAGATTCAGCACTCAGGTGGCGAAGGTCTTAAAAAAGGATGGGAGTTCAAAGCACAAAATGGCGCTGCAGGGCAATGCCCGGGGGAGGGGCATTCTTGGAACTCTGGGCATAGCCAATCAACTTAGCCTTTGACAAAGGTGCAACAGCTGAACCGGTCAGGATGATTTGGTGGCATCACAGGTAGGAAAGTGCTATTTTAAAAGCAGAGAAGGAAAATGCACTCAAAAATCACCCATGTCATGGTTGAGAGGTGAGAACAAGTCAACATCCTCTGTGGCTACTCTCCAACAATGGTTCCTGCCAAACCTGTTCTGGCAAGACAGGTAAATCTTTACAGTAGTCTGGGTTTTGTTTTGTTTTTTGAGAAACAAAACAGCAGGAAAACTCAAACAGAAGGTCAGAGTGCCAGTGTTTAGGCTTCTTCTGGAAACTCAAGCACACCGGTGACAGAGAAAAATGAAACAATCAAAGTTATCCACCGTCTAACCTATAAATTATTTTTTCTCTTCTAGTAGCATAGGAATCTCATAGGACCTGAAGGCAAAACAAAACGGTGGTTGTGTTTTGTAATAACTTGATACAGCTGAGGAAGTTTCTCTGGAAGAGAATTGGTTCACATAAAAAAATAAAATAAAAATCAGCTTCCAGTAGAAGATAAACATGTTAGGTTTAAATAGAAGGATAATTTCCCTGCCTCTTAGGGCACAACTCATCCATTTTAAAATCAGAAAGGGAAAGAAAAGGACAGGACTCCTGCTTTCTAAATACATTTGTGGCAAGATGAATGGTAAATAAATTTAGTAAATAATAATAATAATAATAATAATAATAATAATAATAATAATAATTTCATTTGATTTTTTATTTATTAGATTTTCTTTAATCTCACCATTTCTATTTTATAAGTAAATCAAGGCGGCAAACATACCTAATACACTTCTTCCAATCAATTTTACCAACCATAACAACCCTGTGAGGTAAGTTGGGCTGAGAGAGAGAGAGAGTGATTGGTCCATAGTCACCAGCCAGCTTTCATGCTAGAACTCACTGTTTCCTGGTTTCTAACCTGGTGACTTAACCACTAGACCAAACTGCCTATGATAGTCATCTTGTCTCTAACACACATTTTACACAAACATGAGCTGTATAACCAACAAGAAGAGAAGCAAACAGTCTCCAAATCTGTCTCCAGAAGAAATTCATTAACAATTAAAATAGCCACTCCACCCC
>JANHFM010005192.1:3972-19369 GCA_032468115.1 Grayia smithii | reverse complement strand
GGGGGGGGGGTTTGGGTTGTTGGTGGCGTGGGTTTGGGTGGGGAAGGTGGGAGGGGTTTTATGTAAAATTTTTGTAAAACTTTTCAAAAAAAAAAAAAAGAAGTCCATACATCTTCCAGTGGCCAAGTTTGAGAAACATTGCTGTAGAGCCTTTCCACAGCGCTTGTTTCTCCAAGACCACAGTCCTCCATGGAATAGACAACTATGTGTTTGAGCTGTAGAACCTGCCCCCACATGAATGATTTACTAGCTAGGTTGTCCCAAAGGTGCTTTCTCAAGAGGCAACTGGATTTTCTTTGAAGACATTTCACTTCTCATCCAAGAACTTTCTGCAGCTCTGAAGCTTTTTGGATGAGAAGTGAAATGTCTTTAAAGAAAAACCAGAAAGTCCAGTTGCCTCTTGAGCACCTTTGGGACAACCATGATCTGGATGACTGAGAATCTCCATAGACATTTGCTAGCTAGGGAAAACAGCAATGACAGCATTATGATAATACAAGGGAAATGGAGGAAATCTGAAAAAATGGGCCATAGCAGATATCCAGATGGATGATGTGCTTGATAAGATTCATGGCATAATAAAACTTACATTTCTTCCACTAAGTGAATTTCCTTTTTAACTGTCCTTTTTATTGTGATATTATCCAGCCCAGCCTTATCATTGCTCTGTCTAATAAAGCTATTGTAAAGCATTCTAATTATTAAACATGCATGCATAATTTTACAATATGTTCACTCCACAGCAAGAAAATACAATATGCTGGGAACACAGTGACCCCATAACCCTGAAGGCAATCTCTATAGTAAAGTAAGACATAAAATGGTCCCTTAAGTATCATTACAGGGTGGAAGCAAAGCACAGGAACACACAACATTAAACCTTCAGCTGGGAAAAAGAAAAAAACCAACACCCACTCCAACAGTAATGTAAACCACTTCAGGTCAACCAAGATCTTAATTGTGCAAGCCACAATGAATAAAATGATTAATAGCAGAATAAAATAATCCAGTTGAGCTGCCAACTTTTTTCTGGCAAAAGCTGCTGAGCTACATAACGGCTAGAAATTCAACATCTAAACTCTTCTGTTTATTAAGAAATTGCAAGATATTGTATGAAAATTAGAACTAATACAAGTTTTTGCCTCTGATTAATGTGCTAGGGAGGGTTTCCCTGTTCCAAAGAATCAATAATGGAGTCCTAAGAACCATTAGATATTTTTCACTATGAGCCTGCAGTGATTCCCAACCAGTGGTAGGTTGCTCCTGGTTCAGCCCGGTTTGCGCAATCTGGTAGTGGTGACAGTGTGACATCACCGAACTGGTTCTCCGCGGCCAGGAGCTGGGTCCACCCGCACGCCTGTACTTACATTTCTCTGCTCTGCAGAGTGCTTGTTTCGAGTTTTTTAGTTAGTGCGCATGCGCGGAGCGCGTGTTTGGCGCGAATGCAAGCAAAGTGCATGCATGAAGAGAACCGGTAGTAAAGGTAAGTAGAACCCACCCCTGTTCCCAACATTTGATCTGCAGCCTTTGTAATATCATATTTAAACTTGAATTTTGTATATCATATATGTATGAAACCATTCTATCCTTAGGGATTCATTAAAGTAATCATTGGGAGTATTTGCAAGAACATACAACTTAACACTGCTTTTGTACAGTACTTTTATGTTTGGGTTGTGGGGGGCATTATTTACAGCCATTGTGAATGCTCAAATGAAAAGAAAGATACGATGTAAATTGAATAAAAAAATAAATGATACATAAGAAAACTCTTTTCCCAATCCATGAAGGGGAAATGACATGGGCTTTATTATTGCCTACAGATTCTGGGAAGACTGATCCCAGGTGTAATCATAAATTAGCAAAGGAAAAGTTTTACCTCAACTGTAGATATTCATCATATTTACAGTATGGAGATGCCTTCCCTTATATCTATTTCATATAGAGAAACGTTAAATCCAATGCCAGAAGAAGTGTCAGAGGACATATTCTGGGAGAATGAACCTTCTCTGGACAACAGTGAGCACTTTTTCATTTTACTTCTTTACTTCCTTACTGAATAATCTGCACACATGATAACAGATATAGGGTCTAGGAACAAATACTAATTATACAGAGCATAACTGAATTTTATCTATGGCTGGCTACAAGAATAAAAGAATCCAAGCTTTTCCTACTAGTAAATCCAGTAGTCACAAGCCCAGAGTCACCTTATAAGGGAGATGGGCAGCATAAAAAAACCAATCAATTATTAAAACAATCCTGCTTGTTGAGATACTAGTCTTGAACCAACATAAATTTAACTCTTCTCAGCAAACACAACAATGTATACAATATTTTAGGTAGATTGTATTCACACAGAAAATTAAGGCATAGATTACTTAATTATGTGATTTATCACAATTAGCTGGTTTTACACATCTTGCAAAATACTGAACAATACTTTACAAATCACAACAATTATTTTTGCACATAAAACAAAGAAAGTCACTGAGTTTTCAGTCCAACTGCTATTACCCAGGAGGAAGCCCTTTCAACACAAGAAATTTCTTGACTTTAAGCTCCCCAGACCATAACAACTAAATACAGTGATGTTCAAGAAAAAGAATTTTAAAATATAAACAACCTACCAAAAGCAGTGATAAGTGAGGGGTCTTTGGTGCTCTCTGAGCTTGGTTGTTTTCTTACAGACATTTCATTACCAAATTAAGTAACATCATCAGTATTAGTAGGGAGTGGTGTTTATTCTCATTTTATATTTTAGTGGCTAGCCCTGTCAGTGTTGGTGGAAGTGGTCTTGGTGGTTCTTGGTTGGGCTGTTTGGCAGTTCCTTGATTGCAATATTGTTTACTTCTTGATTATAGGTCAAACAAGCTAACAGAAAACAGCCCAACCAAAGAACCACCAAGATCACTCCCATCAACACTAACAGGGCAAGCCACTAGAATACAAATTGAGAGCAAATCCCACTCCCTACCAGTACTGATGATATTACCAGGAGCTGTGATGGTACAGTGATTAGAATGCAGTATTGCAGGCTAACTCTGCCCACAGCCAGAAGTTCAAACCTGGCCAGCTCAAGCTTGACTCAGTCTTCCATCCTTCCGAGGTCAGTAAAATGAGGACCCAGATTGTTGGAGACAATATGCTGACATTGTAAACACTTAAGAGAGTGCTATAAAGTACTATGAAATGGTATATAAGTTAAATGCTAATGCTACCTAGTTTGAGTAATGAAACATCTGCAAGAAAACAACCAAGCTCAGAGAGCACCAAAGATCCCTCATTTCAACACTGAGCAAAAATGTTTTCCTTTATTGGCAGTGAAAAGTTACTAGTACATACAGTATGTTGCTACAGCCAAACTAAATCATAGATTGCATCTTAAATGGATTTTCAGAAGAACCAAATCTTTAATGAATCAACAGTTTAAATTAAGGACAAACATATTTGGTGTTCTGTTAAAAATAAATAGCATTTATAGGGAAGAAAAACAACTAGCTGGCTGGGCAAAATTATTGGAGGAGATGTTTCACAAAGCCTGTTGGCACAGGCAAAGCACCCTTTCTTCAGTGTTTCTCAACTTTGGCAGTTTTAAGTTTGTGGATTTCAACTCCCAGAATTCCCCATCCAGCATCCTGCCTTGAAAATCCTGGGAGTAGAAGTATGAACATCATAAAGTTGCCAAAGTTGAGAAACACTGCCCAAATGTTAAAGCAGCTGCATCCTCCAGAAAAATTAGCAGTTTTTCAAGTTTTTCCCAGATTGCAGGCATATCATGTATGTGCACTAACACTTCCACTGGAACTGGTGGGGAAATGAAGCAGATGTGCATGCACACACACGTAGAGACAGCCTAGCTATTCAATCATTTCACAGTCAAATGTCCCAAACTGTCAAAAACAGCCCTGGTCAACACTAATTGACAAGTGAGCTATTAAAGCCCAACACCTAAGAGTGCAAAATATTTGTCTTCTCTTTGGGGCCAATGGTGGTACAAGGACAAGATAGGTCCTATTATCATAATCTACTGAAATAACTTGTACATTCAGTTATTTTCAATAAATTATATGTTCTGGAATCCTGCAAAACTATCCATGACAGCTGAAAAACAGGTTTTCAAATTACTCTATCATTAAACAACATATCAGAAAGCCTATTTCTTTGCCATAATGGAAACATTAGTCCCAAAAAACATGGTCAATTGTTTCTTCCATTCTATAAACATCACACCATTCTGTTGCACTTCTTCATATTCTGAGGAGAATTCACCATAACAAGTATTAGAACAAATTAATCTGTTTCACCCAGCCAAAGCAGTCAAAGCCCTAAAATCATACTATACTCTATTGCCAATGGCCTCTGCCATTCTTCTCTAATCTCCTATGGAAGCCTACATTGCTCTCCGAAGGAATATCACATCAGCCTGACATAAGCACTCCTTAGCTACATAATCTAATTTTCCATTCTCTAAAATATCTACATAGGCTGCAACCCAACTGAGTTGATTTGAAAAATCCGGTATTCACAGTTCCACCCTGACAATCAGATCGCATTACTGCTCTTCCAATTTCTAATCTGTTCCAAAGCTAACCAAACCACACTATCATTAACTAAGTTGACATCATAAAAAGATAACTGAATAAACATTCTTATAAACTCTAAAAGCAAGAACATAAAAAGCTGCCATTTTCCTAAATAATATTTCCCTTGAATCATTAGTTTAAACTGAGTAGTAGTATTGACTCTGGTTGGATATATCCTCAGTGCTCTCAGTTTTAAATTATTTAGGGCAAAGACATGTTTTCCCATCCTTTATACAATGCATATCCACCATGATTTAGAGGTTTCCAGATCTGTGCAGGAAAGAAAACCTCTTTTCTATAAAAAGCCTGCATGTGCAACTTAGTGTACCAAAAATATTTTTTCCTTCCATGAAAATTATTCACAGTAGCACCTAATCCAGAAACATTAAATTCCCAACAGTCTGTGTATACGTTTTCTGACTTTTAATCTAAGCTGCAAATAAAATTGCCTCAAAAATAGAGGCCATTTCCTTCTTATTCTCTCTACAACACTGCAAGGAATGGAAACACAACTGTCTTAGAGCCTTTGATTCAATAACATTCTTCACAACAATTATATTGAAGCCATTTGGCAACCATATCTCATTATAGGCTAAAAAAGTTCAACAGAACAAGCAGTGAAATGTCTTTATCAGTCTCTTAAGGTTCAGATAAGGATGATGCCTATTAACCATATACAGGATAGAAAGCTTCCACGTCAATTTTTAATCCAAATGAATATATACCACACAATGACAAGCTAAAATCTCTCAGACCTGGAGATTTTGGAGAGTCAATACAGGTAATCCTCGATTTATAACAACAATTGAGCCCAAAATTTCTGTTGCTAAGTGAGACATTTGTTAAGTGAGTTTTGCCTCATTTTATGACTTTTCTTGCCAATGTTGTTAAGTGAATCAATGTACTTGTTAAATTAGTAACACAGCTGTTATGTGAATCTTTCTTCACCATTGACTTTGCTTGTCAGAAGGTCACAAAAGGGGATTGCTGACCCCAGGACACTACAATCCCAGGACACTGCAACTGTCCTAAATATGAATCAGTTGCCAAGCATCCAAATGTAAATAACATGACCACGGGGATGCTATACCAGTCATAAGTGTGAAACATGGTCATGAGTCATTTTTTTCAGTGATGTTGTATCTTCAAAGAGTCACTAAGCAAACTGTTGTAAGTCGAGGACTTCCTGTATAGAGAGTAAAGAAAATGACCATGATTTGTTTTGCGGTCACCAGGAAAGGGGAAAGGAGATTTGATGATGTTTTGGCTGGTCTCAAAAAGATTTCCTAAACTATGCAAAGTAAATTATGAGCCTAGTGGTGCTAGTTACTGGCTTCAGCAACCTTAAGAACTTACTTTGAATTTGTTTTGGAAAAACAACAACAACAACAGGCTCATTCTACTTCGTTAATTGCAGAATGGTATAACATCTAAATGAATCATAATTTATGAATTTCACATCACATAAATGAAAGAAGAAGAGGTGAGTTCAAAGACAGGTGACTATAAATTTTCAGATTAGTCAAATAGTTTGGGAAAGAAAAATTCCACAATGAAAAAACAGGAGAAATTATAAGTAGCCTGTGTTTTGCTTTACAGCTCTATGAAGAACATAAGTGTGATTAGTCATAAAGTTACTTTATGATTGCCAATATAACTGAAAATGATTGTGAAATGTGAGTTACTAAATCAGCACTACTTGTAATACAGAAGTCTTAACCATGAACTAATAGTTAAAGCTAAACCAAAGCTGAATAGAAAGGACCTCCATGGATGCTGCTACAAATCAGGAATTGATCAAAGGAGACATACAGCTAATCTTTGATTACCAAATCAGATGTTCATACTCCAAGAAACACACCTGCTCTTTCCGGTAGCACTGGAGGTGGCTGAATATTTGACAAGAGAAATTATCCATATATAATACAGTTTATTTATTATATTTATATCCTGACACAATCAAATAACTCTTGGTGGCTTTCCACGATGAAGATCTACTATTGCTGATAATTTCTTAAAACAAAGTGCATGACCTCATATTATCATCTCTGAAAATCAGTGGAATTCCTTAGAAGTAAGCAAGTGGAAGCTCTCCAAAACACTTGCTCTGTGTAGTCCCACAGGAATGGCAGTTTTAACCCATCATGAAATACTGAATGGATTTCACATTTAATTCCTACACTATTGGGTCTCACATCTCTTAACCTTTTAATCTGATGAATAGCCAGAGTGTATTGTTCCTGGTTGTTTGCCAAAATCTAATGACTATCTTGAGATTCTAAATCTCAAGGATGAGTAATATAACCCCATGTATGTTTCCCAAAAATTAACTGCTGTTTAAAAGAAAGTTCCCAACAAAAAGACAGATGAGATCACTGTTGTTTAAAAAAATAATTTCATTTCTTTTATTAGATATCTTAATGCATTACATTAAATAAGGCTCTCTGTAGAGCCATTCATATTAGTAGTGCTGAGAATATTTTGGGCTTGGTTTATGCAGTTCTACATGTCATTTTTATCATGGATACAATCCAGCTAAAGAGAAACATGTGTTTGAACTGCAGTAATTTAAAGATGAACAACAAATTTGTTTGAAATCAGTTATACTCAGTCTTTGATTAATGAGGTCTAGTATTATTGGATTGCATTGTTAGTTTGCCACACCACTACTAGAAGACTGAGATTTTAGAAATCAGAATTATCTATAACTTGACAAATATGTGGTGGATAAATTAATTTATATAAATGATAGACTTCTAATGTATCCATGGGACATATTTCTACCACACTGTATATTAACTGCTCTAGGTTCTTTCAGAAGGAAGAGGACAGAATGATTTCTTCAATCCTGAACTTTGTCACAATACCTATATGATTGAAAAGCCATCTTATATATAAGTAATGGTATTGGTCCAATTTATTGTATTCAGATACTGTATTAAGAGATCAGAAGAAGATTGATTACTTGATTCCTACAATTCCTATCTATGAAGCTGAGGCTGATGGGAAAATGCATCCAAAAGGTCTGAGTGGTGTAGTACTGGGTTTTTAAGCTTCCTTCTGTCTGTTCAAGGGATTGGGAAAGGAGCATTTCTAAATCTGTGGGACATTGTAGAGAGGGGACATAAAAGTTTATACTCATTCGGATCCTGCATGCTACTTATAAAATCCAAGAATGTTTTAAAAATGTTTCCAGACACAGAGGACTTCTGGATATGATTTTTCCACTGTCTTCTGGGCGGCAAGCATTCTTATAAATCACACACTTTGGAAAAGACTACATGTAATTTTGCTGCCAAGTTACACTCCCAGGATTCGTTGGGTTGCTACACTTCACAGGGTTCCATTTTCATTTTGCAGCACACAACTGGCAACTTGTTAAATAGAAAGCAGCTTATTTGTGTTTTGCTTATCAATAACAATACACATAAATACATACACTCTGGCCACAAAGCTCCCATGGCACTTGGCAAGTCATTGCTAATATGTTTGCTGGATCTTTTCTTTAATCTAGTTAGTAATTTCTTAGTTTCCCCTTGGTTCAAGCACTTTCTTTTACAGTACTCTATAACTTTCATTAGTTGCCAGATTTGAGCTGCAATGATCTCTATGATCACAAGAGGGCACAAACAAGCTTGTTTTCTGTATCTCTTTGCTGCCATCTAAATTTTGCAGTCTTAATCTGATACTGTAGTTTTCATATTCTTTAATACTTTTGAATGCACACCCTGAATTTTATATAGTAGTTTATATATCTCCCTGGATACATATGGTCTTGCAAGCACTAGACAAAGAGTCTTAGTAATTAAAGAGAGTGATGCCTGTAGGTCAAGGAATACAACTTGATAAATTAAAAACAGATATGACTGGAATGGAAGCTATAGTTGAAAAGTTGCTTGTGTTCTTGGAGGCCCTTTTTCCTACTTTTCATGTTAATAGACTCTTGGGTTTGGCCCTTACCCTAATATTTTCTTCTTTTCCCTGAAAACTAAAACTTGAAACTTCTGATTAGATCCAGTGATCTGACATCCTTAGTCCTCTTTAGAAAAGATATTGTAAAGTACCCCAGGATTGAACTGTGTGGTACTTGATACTCTCTGAGCTTGGTTGTTTTCTTGCAGTTATTTCATTACCAAAGTAGGTAACATCATCAATGCTAGTATGGTTTGTTCTTATTTTATATTCTGGGAGCTTTCCCTGTCAGTGTTGGTGGGAGTGGTCTTGATGATTCTTTGATTGGGCTGTTTACTATTAGCTTCTTTGGCAGTTCCTTGATTGGGGTATTGTTTACTTCTTGATTGTTGGTCTAATGTTAATCTTGGTGTTAATCTCTGTTCATCTCTAGTCCCCTTTACCCACACCCCATGAAGTTACCCCAGTCTCTTTTGCTTTTCTGTCTCTAGGGTAAGTACCATCTCTGACCTACCAATGTCTTCATTTTCATTTTCTCATCTGCTCCAAATCATAGGCAGCAAATGACAATGTCAGGGGGAACACAGCTGGACTGTGAAATTCACAGCAAGATATTTGGAGCATTCCTCACCTGAGCAGTGAAAAAGTAATTAAAATCTCACTTCTGTTCTCCACTTTGTGCTCTGATGAAAGAAGAAATATGGTGTCTTTGGATCCCAAATACCTGAGAAGACTCAAAGTATATCCTACCTGCTTAGGAAGCATTTGTAATAAATCCTGATTGACTGAGACCAAATACCTCAAAAACACAGATGTTCCTTATTTAAAGGAAGGGAAAACTCTAGCCTTCTATCCACTTTTACAGAAATATTAAGAATGATCAAATCTGAGGAAAGAGTAGATTGTCCATTATTAAAATACAAAGGGCAACATTATTTCTATGAAATATTTATGGGACTAATATGGTAACAAATACTGTGGCAGTAAGCCAAAGTGTCCAAAATCACCACGATGCTAAAATGTTAAAAGTAAATTAATTTTCCAGTCTTCAGCAAAATATTGCTTAATGGCAAAGGGTAACCGTTACAAAAAATGAAAAACTCTGTTTAACATTTCATAGCAAGTCAGGCCACAAAGGCATATTTCTTGGAGGGATGATCAAAGAATACCAGAAGTGTACATGAAAAGTCTATATTCCCAACAGGGTCATTCAAGGTATGAAGGTCATCTGACCTGGGCGAATAAAGCAAGCAGGTTTTTATTTGGGGCAGTAGCAATATAGATATACACCAGAGGCAGAAGATCACTTCATCGATAGCAACAAAGACATCATTTCATATCACAAAGCAGAAGACAATGGTAACCCCATCCTATATTTTACTAAGAAATCCAAATGGATAAACAATATAAAGTTATTGATGATATTGTGCTAAATGTCCCTCAATATGCAACAGAAGAATAGAATAGAATAGAATAGAATAGAATAGAATAGAATAGAATAGAATAGAATAGAATAGAACAGAACCTTAGAGGTATTCTAGTCCAGCCCCTTGCTCAAGCAGAAGAACCTATACTATTTCAGATAAGTGACTGTCCAGTTTGTTCTTAAAAACCTCCAGTGATGGAGCATCCACAATTTCTGAAGGCAGGCTGTTTCATTGATTAATTGTCCTCACTGTTAGGAAGTTTCTCCTTAATTCCAGCTCTCTTTGATTAGTTTCCAACCATTGTTTCTTGTCCTACCCTCTGTTGCTTTGGAGAATAATTTGAAGCCCTCTTCTTTGTGGCAACCCCTCAAATACTGGAATACTGCTATCATATCACCCCAAATTCTTCTTTTCTTTAGACTAGCCAAACCCAAATCCTGCAGCTGTTTTTCATATGTTTTAGTCTCCAGGCCTTGATCAAAGTTGCTCTTCTCTGAACCTTTTGCGAAGTCTCAACATTTTTTTTGTAGTATGGTGACCAAAATTGTTTGCAGTATTCCAGGTATGGTCTTACTAGGGTTTTATAAAGTGATCTTGATTCTGTGCCTCTGTTTATACAATCCAGGATTATATTAACTTTTTTGGCTGCTGCTATACACTGCTCGTTCATATTCAAGTGTTCATCCACTAGGACTCCAAGGTCCCTCTCACAGTTACTATTTTTTCGCCTAATCTGTACTTATACCTTGATTTTTCCTGCCTAAATGTAAAACTTTGTTTTTCTCCACAATAACATTTATTTTGTTGGATAGGGCCCATTGATCAAGTTTGTCAAGATCTTTTTGGATCCTGAGCTTGTCTTCTGGGGTGTTGGCTAATCCTCCCCCTTTAATTTTAATTTAAAGCCCTTCTGATGAGATGGGCCATTTTTTTTCCAAGTACATTTTCCCTGTTTTCATGAGGTGCAGCCCATCCAAGAGTCCTTCTTTTAGGTAAAGCAGTCCGTGGTCCAGAAAACCAAAGTTTTCTTGGTGACACCAACCCTTTAGCCGGTCCCGTTAAGATTTGATCCAATTATGTTAGTTCTTTATAAAAACCATATGTTTTAGAATCTTTATAATATCTAGATTGTATCTGTACATGCGGCCACCATGCTTAATCTATCCTTTGGCTATTCAATTCCTGCTTATTTTTCAATTCACCCTTCTCATTCAAAATATCTTTATATCTTACAATTTTCCTCATATCCATCACATTTGGTGTATTAGTGCCTCTATCATGGAGAGCCAGACTGGTATTTTCAAATAAAGTTTTTCCTTGAATTTTGCCCATATTGAGAACAGAGCGTTTCTAATATAGTGTCCTTGAAAATATTTGTGTGCTTTGTATTTCTCATACCATAGGAAGGCATGCCACCCCAGTTGCAAATCATGTCCCTCCAGTAATTGTCTATGTCTCAGAGTTATTTATTCTTTTAGCCAGGTAAGGGCAGCTGTTTGGTAGTATATTTCCCAGTTTGGCAACCCAAAGCCTCCTCTATTAGTAGAGTCTTGTAGTAATTTTAGCTTAATTGTTGCCTTTCTACCTTGCCAGATAAATTTGGATACTATTCTATTTAGTTCTTTCTAGCTTTATTGGGATTGTTTCAAACAGGTATAACAATCTCAGTAAGATATTCATTTTGATTGTGGCTGTTCTTCCTAACAATGATAGTTGCATGTTTTCCACTTTTCCAAATCCAGTTTAATTTACTGTGTTAGTTTTAAATAGTTGTCTTCTTTTATAGTTACATATCTCACTGCTAAGCAGATTCCCAAATATTTTACTTTTTAAAAACTATCTGAATGTCTATCTTTTCCATGTTTGTCTGTAAGGTTCTTAACTAAGATTTTAGTTTTGTCTTTATTTATTTTTAATCCTGCAACATCACCATCCTCTTCTATTTGCTCTATTAATTTGAGTCCCATTTCTTGTGCTTCTTCTATGATGAATACCAAATCATCTGCAAAAGCTTGTAATTTGTATTTTTTCTTTTTTATCTCCATGCCTTTTATTTCTATATCTTGGCGGATATTTATATTTAATACTTCCAGAGTCAGAATAAATAGTAAGGGGGAAATGGACACCCTTGTCCTGTGCCTCTTTTAATATTAATATTCTCTGTTGTGTCCCCATTTACAAACACTTTGGCAGTCTGCTTAGCGTATATTGCCTTGATCATATTAATAATTTTTTCCACAAATTCCATATATTTTAGCTGCAGTATCATGAATCGCCAGTTTACATTATCAGATGCATCCAGAAACATCAGCGCCATTTGTTTTTCTGAGTGTGCTTCATAATATTCCAATGTGTTCAAAATTATTCTCATGTTGTTTTTAATTTGTCTATTCAGCAAGAAACCATTCTGATCTAAATATATAAATTCATTCAGGAATCTCTTCAGTCTTTCAGCTATTATTGATGTGTAAATTTTGTAGTCTACATTTAAAAGTGCAATAGGTCTATAGTTTTTAATCTGCGATAAGTCTGTGTATGTCTGGTATGAGGGTGATATTTGCTTCCATCCAGGATTTTGGTATTATAGCTTTTAACAAGACTTCATTGTAAACTTCCAGCATTAATAGTCCCAGGGAATCTTATAGTGTGAAATTATTGACTAGGAAGGCTAGACAGTACAGTACAATCAATAGCTAAATAATTTAAATTAGAGTTAACATGTTGACTATCTAAATTTATGCTTGAAGGCTGATGTATTCTATGACCAATGTATGCTTGATTTCATATTGGAAATCAATGGAATATGCAAGCAAGATGTGACTCATGATTGGAATACCAAGACTGGAAAGAGTAAAGAGAAAAAATGTATATTCTAGGAAACTATATGTCCTAGGAAACAGAAATGAAGCAGGAGAACAAGTTTGGTCTAGTCAGTGATTAAGGTACCAGGCTAAAAGTCTGGAGGTCCTGAGTTCAAGCCCCACTTTAGCATGAAAGACATGATGGGTGACTTTGGGTCAATTACTCCCTCTCTCTGCCCAATCTACCTCACAGGATTGTTGGTGGGGTAAATAGGAGCATAAAGGTGTGTTGGAAATATTCGCCACCTTGGGTTATTTGTCAAAATAAGAATGGTGGGATACAAATAAATAAATGGCTTTGAAGTTCTGAACTTAATTGAAAGGAAACTAGAGGAACCCTGGAATGAAATCAAAGAAATGTTTAAGGATTAACGTGAAAGGAGACTGCTAAAAACCAAGGAACAGAAGGATCTAGCTTAGAAGTCAAAACAATGGAAATTGCCAAGAAGAGAAATGAAGCCAATGCCAAGAAAGACAAAGGATTAGAAGACACAAGAAGCAGCATTACAACATCTGTAAAGACACTGAAGATGAAAGCAGACATGGAAAAATAAGGAAAATCTTCCAAAAGATTTTCAAACTCAGAAAGAAATTCCCAACCATAAATTGTTATGCTAAAGGGTGCCAAATGGATTGCCAATACCTGATTCAAAGAAAATCAAACAAAGATGGAAGGAGTACATTGAAATTTTGTACAATAGAGATGTCAACATCCAAGTTTCCTTAAAATATAATTCCTTTATTAGAGGAACCTTTAACTTTAGAAGACAAAATTAGACCTGCAATCTATTCGTTACTAAATTGGAAGGCTACAGAATAAGAATTCCTGAATATGTCAGATTACACTGTCTGAACTGGAATCTGTGGTGCTGCTTATTTAAATTATTATTTCTGTGATTCGTTGCAAGTCAGCCAGATGTTCAGACTGGATTTAGCATTTTTATCTATCTATCAAGTCTTTCCCAAGGGCCTAGGCTAAGCAGATGTGGATGTTTGATGGTGTTACAGATATCATTGCAGGATGTAAGCTGTTCCAAGTACAGCTGCCTTTTGTAATTGACGGATGGTGAATTTGTCAATGCTGATGGTGTTCAGTTGTTCAGTTGATGGATGGTGAATTTGTCAATGCCGATGGTGTTCAGTTGTTTTGGGATTGCACCCAAGGTGCCTACTACTACAGGTAGTCCTTGATTTACAACAGTTCATTTAATGACTTTCAAAGTTACAACAGCACTGAAAAAATTGACTTATGACTGTTTTTCACACTTATGACCTTTCCAGCATCCTCATGGTCATGTGATCAAAATTCAGATGCTTGACAACTGGTTCATATTTATGACCATTGCTGTGTCCAAGATCACCTTTTACAACCTTCTGGGAAGCAAAGTCAGTGGGGAAGCCAGATGCACTTAACAACTGGGTTACTAACTTATCAACTACAGTAATTCACTTAACAACTGAGGTCTTAAAATGGAGCAAAATTCACTTAACAAATAGTTTAACAGAAATGTTTGGCTCAACCACAGTCATAAGCCAAGTATTGGTACTACCAGTATTGTTACTGTTATTGTTATAATTATTATTACCCGAGTTGTTACTTTTCCCTGTTTCTTCATTTCATTTAAGAAAAGAGGAAGAAGACAAAGTAGCCTAGAGCAGAATCACTCATTGCAGAATTCCACAGTGATATAAGAGCTCCCCTATTTGTATTGCAAAACCCCAGTTTGTGGATGCCTTTCTGCTTGATTGGTGAAATGCTGTTTCAGGGAGTCACAAAAAGCACAAGGATTGGTGATCCTTTCTTTTCCAGATCATTTCCTTCCTTCTCCCCTGCCCCACCACCCCATCTGCCATTTTCACTCTTCTATTTGAGCATATTTTGAGCAAAAAACTGTTTCAAAACTGAAGACTGTGAATAAAAAATCAAACTGATAAAACTTTTGTTTGCTTTCAGCTTAGTTTCATTTGCAAAGGAAGGGGTTTTTTAAACCATGGTATCAGTTTTGACCAAAAAAGGGTTAGCTTTCACATGCCTAAATCAAAATAGTTCACTTCCAATTCATGAAATGATTTCATTAAAATTAAAACACTAAAATAAACAACAAGATACTAGGATTGAAAACATAACATTTTCTTCATTTTATATCATTATTGTTTATCCTTCTACTTTCCACATATAAATGCAGTAAGTAAAATATCAAGTACAAATTGATGAAATACTCTTTTTATTCTGAGGAATGTTTCTTTTCTAAATTCCTTTACTGAAATAATTAAAATTAAAATAGAGAATGAATAAAAAATAAATAAAATTGAATCCAAATGATGTCATATAAAACACACACAGAAAAATCAGGTATCTACTTTAGGATTGTAAGCTGCCTAGATTATCATGTGGCAAGAGGGGGGCCATATAAGTTTAATAAATAAATAAGGTTTATTCTTTGTGATGCCTATTAAGAGCTAGCCAGTGTTGAAGAGACACTTTGAGATTTAACTGAAATTCAGGAAATGTCTGGTTCACATATTGACCTTATTTCTACAGAGGAATCATTGAGTCTGTCATCTCCACCTCTATAACTGTCTGGTTTGGTTCTGCAACCCAACAAGACAG
>JANHFM010005191.1:22498-34947 GCA_032468115.1 Grayia smithii | reverse complement strand
AAAAAATAGTTTTACATCTACTTGCAACAGACTTTTATAAAACATGTGAATGCAATAGCACTTAGACTTATATACTGCTTCAAAGTGCTTTACAGCCCTCTCTAAGCAGTCAGCATATTGCCCCCAACAATCTGGGTCCTCCTTTTACCAACCTCAGAAGAATGGAAGCTACAGTTTGAGCAGTACACTTCTACAGCTGATAGGTTTTCCCACTCTCTTATATAACATCAAATTAATGTTCCATTGGGAAATCTTTAAAGTGAGCTCTCTCTCAATATTTGTGATAACAAATATGGTCACAATTCATCATGCTTTTCCACAGATCTAAATTGTGTATCTATGATATATATTAATTACCTCCCCTGGAGCTAAAATATTTCCTATGGAATATTTAAATACTCCCATGGCAGGAATAACTAGATGTTTGAGAAAGGTCATCTGTTACCAAAAAACAGTACCATTAAAATATTCTTCCTCGGGGCTGCTGTTTAATTTGAAATTAGGGAATAGGAGCAGCAGATAAATTTCTCATTTACACATTTTTTTCCAAGTTTTTTATTTTTTATTTTTTTACAAACATATCGTTGTGTGAACAACGTGGAACCAGAGTTACATTTTAGTACAAATAAAACAATATTCTTCATATTTAATAAAATTAGCAATCTTATAGTCTTTTAGTAATAATACACATATTTTGTTAAATTATAATCTTTCCTCAATTATTCAATATTTCAATATATTATTTTTATGCCAATCTCCATATTCTTGATATCGCTCCTCTTACTACAAGTAGAATATTAATAATCATATCTGATGTAATTAACAAACTTATATGATTCTAATAGTAATACACAGATTTTAACAGAATTACAATCTTCCATTGTTCCCCTTTCTAATTTTTAGTTATGCCACTGTATGTAAAAAACATCCCTTTTCTAATCACGTTTTAAAACAAATAAAACAGTATTCATCTTAGTTATGTTTAACAAGTTATATGATTCTAATAATAATAATGCACATTTTGTTAAATTATAATCTTTCATTATTTTGTTCAATAATTCAATGTGTTTTCATGCCAATCAAATTCTATATATTGTTCCCTTTACCACAAATAAAATATTAATAATCATATTTATTACATTTTAACTTATAGTTATTTTAAAAATATCCCCTTTCTAATCACATTTCAAAACAAGTAAAACAATATTCATCTTCCTCTTATGAAAGATAGAATATTAATTATCATATTTGTTACAATTTAACACTTATAAAGTTATACTAATACACATATTTATATTAAGTTATAATTTTCAATCTTATGCTTACTCAATATTTCTATATGTTATTTTTATAGCCATTTCCCTATTATTCAAAACATATTCAAAATTATCATCAAGAGCCTAGGTTCCCTTCTTAATATTAATTCAGCTTAAAATATATATATTTCATTAATCCCCCTTTCTCTAGCTTCAACCCTCTTTTAGCTTGCCTATTATTTTAAAGAAATGTTCCCTTTATTAATCATCATCTCTCACTCGCTTTAGAACTTTCTTAGCTTTTCTGTTTCTTAGCTTTTCTGTTTCTTAGCTTGTCTCCCATATTCTCTATTTGCTTGCAGTACTTGGCCAATCCTTTTAAATATTTCTCCCTTTGGAATATAAGGCCCAAGCTTTCGCCAATTATCTGGTTTTTATCATAGAAGATCCTTTGGAGATGGGAACCACCTTGATACATAAAGCTGAAGTGGCTGGACTTAAAATAAGTAAGGAAAAAACTAAAATATTAACAAAGAATTGTACCAAAAGGCAAGATGAGGAATTGGAAAAGAAATTGGGGATTCAAATTGTTAAAAAAGTTGCGCCCTTTCCTAGATCGGGATGCCCTTCTCACGGTCACTCATGCCTTGGTCATCTCGCGTCTGGACTATTGCAATGCCCTTTACATGGGGCTGCCCTTGGGGTGCACCCGGAGGCTACAACTGGTCCAGAATGCGGCCGTGCAGGTGATTACGGGAGTTTCCCGATACTCCCATGTGACACCTCTCCTGCGCGAGCTGCACTGGTTACCAGTTGTCATCCAGATCTGCTTCAAGGTGCTGGTACACACCTATAAAGCCCTACATGGCATTGGCCCAGGGTACTTGCAGGACCACTTTCTGCCTTCCTCCCAATGACCCATGCACTCACACAGGGCTGCCCTTCTCAGGGTACCATCAGCCAGACAGTGTCGGATGGTGGTGCCCGGGGCGAGGGCGTTCTCTGTGGGTGCACCGACCCTCTGGAATGGGTTACCCACTGAGCTCCAGACAGCCCCGACCTTCGATCCTTCCACCGTGACCTGAAGACACTGCTGTTCAAACAGGTTGGCTGACTGACAGGGGTTTTAATTTTATTTATTTTATTTAATTTACTAATTTTAATTTTTCTGAATTTTTAATTTATATTGTTGATTGTTGTTTGATGTTGTAAGCTGCCCCGAGTCTTTGGGGAGAGGGGCGGCATATAAATCGAATAAATAAATAAATAACTAAATAAATAAATAAGTAAGTAAGTAAGTAACTTGACTGGTGGCCATATTTGTAAATTAGAACAAAATATAAAAAAGACTGGGAAAAATATGGTATATATAGAGAACAATTGGAACTTGATAAGATATTATTAGGAACAGGGGAAAAATGATCACAAAAACATACAATTTCTTGTTAAAATTCAAAATGGAAGAAGAAACTGTGAAAAAGGCAAAAAGTTGGGTGAGAAATTTTGGACACAATATTCACTTAGACCAACGGGATAAATTATGGGAGAGAAACTACAAACTAATGATGTCAGCTGCATATAAGGAAAACCTTTACAAAGCCAGTGCAGGGAATGGAGAGCTCCATTCTATTGCAACTGACAGCGCCAGGACATCACTTCCCTTATCATTTACACATTTGTATGATCTATGTTGATATAAAGTTTGGTCATGAATAATATGGTTTCAAAACATATACCACATAATATATACCACATTCTGGTTTCCTTGTTTCATACATACTGTTGTGAAAATTAACCTGTATATATAGTATAGACCAGAAAGCTACAGGAATAGCATGCTATACTGAAGGATTGACTTTTCCATTTATAGAATATTGCTAGATACTTCTATTTAAAGTATTGGCTGCTTATGAAGTAGCTAACTGATATGCAGAACCGTCAACTTAATAGTGTATGCAGGTATGCATGTATGTATATAATGTGAGAAATACATATACACACACATAAATAAAAAGTGTTACTTATGAAGCAATACAAAGTATTTTTTTTCTTTTATTTACACAATTGATTCACCCCAAGGGGGGGAAAAAGTACATCTGCTATTTATTTTTTGCTGTAGTTTAAGTAGTACCAGAGGAGGTATTCATTTCAAATTAAAGTCTTCTCCCAGTGGTTTCCACTCATCCAATTTTGTCTGCCTGGTTGGGCATGCTATGGATCATGTCAGACAAGGGAGGTAAGCTAGCAAGGACTAGTCTTATCTGCCATAGCCCCTGCCTTCTGGAACATTCTTCCTTCAGAGTTAAGGATGACCCCACTGGCCTTTCACAAGGCTTTCTGCCAAGGATGTGAAGGGCCCAGTTTCCTGGCTGTATTGACATCTATGATGATGTTTGTTTCTTGGCTGTCACATATATTTAATTCTGTACTATGCTGTAACTATTTTTAGTTATTTTATGATTGTTCACTGCCATGGGTCACTTGTTTGAGATGGGTCACTATAGAAATTGAATGCATTATATAAATAAATGAATGAAAATCAAGCCTCTGAACAATGCAGATATTTTTATTTATTGTTTTGGCATATTAAAGATGACCATTTCTTTCTCCATCTACTTCACCAAGAAGTTAAACCAGAGCAGAAGAGAAAATGAATTGTATAGTAAATATGTATCATGGTATTTTAATGAAATTAACAATGAAATGAAATTATCAGTAAAATGTATTTACTATGCCAGCATGTAGACCAGTTTTCTGAAAGTGACAATATCATAAAGGCAAATCAGATTTGAAAAAAACCTTAATATTATATTGAACATAGTTCAAATTATTTTTCAAATAAGTTTTATTAAGTTAGTTAAAATACTTGCTGAGTTTGCCAGATTTTGTTCATCCCCACTAGAATAGAATAGAATAGAATAGAATAGAATAGAATAGAATAGAATAGAATAGAATAGAATAGAATTCTTTATTGGCTAAGTGTGATTGGACACACAAGGAATTTGTCTTTGTAGCCATACTACATCAGATTGATGACTATGTGCCATTAAATTTATGTCAATTTTTAGCAAACTCATAGATAGATTTTCTCTAGGATTTGTATTAGATATATCAAGTATAATTCTAGCCAACTTTAGAAGTATTTCTATACATAATGCATCCATTCAAGTACCCTGTAATTTAAAGAATAATGAGTATCTTAAAGGATGTCCTTTCTTTGGTAATGTTTTCAGGGAAATTGTTTCTATTTTGATTGTCACATAATTTGGTGTCGGTATATTCTGCTTCCATGGACTTTCTTCTTTATATTGAACCTCATATATGCTGAATCTGTATTTTTCCACTAAACAATACAACCACAGCCTCCTCTATCAGCCTGATTCCATATAATCATGCTCCATGAGGTCCACCACAAAGCAAAAGCTCCATGCCTGCAAAAGTAACCCCATTGCTTTTATTGACTTCCTGCTATCTTGCTGAGAGCTGCCAAATATTCTAGTGCTGCAATGCATAGAAATAGCCCCTTTTTTCCAACTTACTGTCTGCATACTGCTTGTCTGCATATCTCCAGTCTTTTTCATTCTGTCTGGAGATGTTTGTTGCCTTCCACGTCATTCCTGTTTCCCACACTCCTGCGTCCCAGCCTGCAGCAGTAGAAGCAGTGCAGAGGATCCACAGACTACATTGTATGTGAGACAAGGATCCATACTATGGGGTGGAAACAAAAAAGAATGGCCTAGGGAAGATCCCACTTGATTCTGCCTATTCCAGTTTCCAGCCTAAAGGATGGAAACTACTGCAATCAAGGAGAGAACCAACCTAGAACTAAGGAGAAATTTATTGATGGTTAGAACAATTAATCAGTGGAAAGACTTGCCTCCAGAAATTGTGGGTGCTCCAACACTGGAAGTTTTTAAGAAGAGATTGGACAGCCATTTGTCTAGAAGACCTCCAAGTCTCTTCCAACTCTTATTCTGTTATTCATATCAAACACAAAAGCTCTTCATAATAGACTCTTGTTTACATTCTTCCTAATTTATTTTACTGCATTTATATGTTATCCTTCCTCCAAAGAATAGCATATTTTTCTCTAATTTTATCCTCACATGTATTGTGAGGATGCAATTAGAGGAAAATGTAATGATCTGCCTTACCTATTTGATGTGAGATAAATTAGAGAAGTAATTTTCCTCCAAAGTGAATTTGGATTGTTTAAATTTGCAGAAAGGCACCATCTTTAATCCAAATATCTTGACTTCTCATATTAGACCTAATGCTTTAGCAGCTTTCGAAAGTCCAACATAACTTTTTCTGTTGAAAAAAATCTTAAATTTACCATTTATTTCTACACAATGGTGATAAAGATAACCAAGGACAGATATTGTTAATTTGTAAGAACTCTTGAAACTCTTGAACTATAAATATTGTAATGACAAATCAATTGCTTTGATTTTAAATACATTTTCTATTATCTTAAGATGAGATTAATTCATCAAAAGTTTATTTTTTTTTGTTTGATGTTTTAAAATGGATGGGTATGAATCTTTTTACATTGGAGATATATTTCTGAGAACTCTGGCACAAATAATTAAGGTTTGCTGTATGGTTCTCTTATTTGGGTATAATATTGTTATTGTCTAAATACAGTTAATACAATTTAAAGAAGATGAAACTGAATTATATATTGAGACTTGGAATCTTTTCAGTCACAGTCTTAAATTTAGTCTTTTCTGATGAAATACAAAGGCTCAACCATGATCCTATGTAGGAATCTTTCAGATATGCACATACAGTTCTTTCTTTCTTAGTCATTAATTGATTGGATCAGTGTTGACTCCTTGCAACTTCCTGCAGTTTTCTTGGCAAGATGTCAGAAGTGGCTTGCCATTGCCTCCTTCTTAGAGTTGTGAGAGAATGGCTGGCTCAAGGTCACCCAACTGGCTTTATTCCTGAAGAGGGACTAGATCTCACAGTCTGTGCTCTTTATTTAATATATATATATACAGTGGTCCTAGATTATCTTAACAAACTATACAATTTTATTCAGACCATTTCAAATGGAGCTTTATTTTATCTGTTTCACTCTCTCTTCCCCTCATTCACACAGCTTCTTTTTGTGCCTTCCCTTTGGAGCTTGCTTCTATCCAAGGAAGGAGACAAAATAACTCTGGCTTTTTTGTCAAGCTGACCTTGATCTGTTCTATTCAGGCTTTCCTTCCTTTCCACCAGTCAGTTCCCTTGACAGATCTCTCTTGGATCCTCTTGCTCCTGCTGGGTCTTCAACAGTGAGGGTTTTTTTCTCCTAGTTACACACAGTATCACCAGATCATGCTGTACCAAAATAACTCCAGAACTGGTCTGCATCAGGGGTGGTATTCAGCAGGTTCTGATCAGTTCTGGAGAACCAGTAATGGAAATTTTGAGTAGCTCAGAGAACCGATAAATATCACCTGGCCCCACCCCCATCTATTCTCTGCCTCCCAAGTCCTAGCTGATTGGGAGGGAATGGGGATTTTGCAGTAACCTTCCCCTGGATTGGGGTAGGAATGGAGATTTTACAGTATCCTTCCCTTGCCACACCCACCATGCCACACCCACCAAGCTACGCCATGCCCAAGCCATGCCACACCCAAGCCATGCCACACCCAAGCCACAGAACTGGTAGTAAAAAATTTGAATCCCACCATGGTCCACATCCTCCTCCTCCTCCCTCACTTAATGCTTTTGCCCTTTATATATTTACCACTAAAAGGCAGGTGATCAGTTCTGAAGTTTCTTTCCTCTGGATATCTTCCTTGGACAAATGTAGGAGATCTCACAAACTTCAACATGTTACTTTTTCTATTAGTCATAGACTCTGCTTTTATACTAGCTCCATTTCTGCTGGGCTTTAACTTTGCTATTTATGCTTGGGGAGCTTTTTCTTTCTACATTAAGTCTCATATTTGGGGATTTAGACTTCCTCCCTTAAACTCCTCTTATTTAATGTTGTTAAAGAAAGTCTTTTCAGAATAGCTCTTTGTTTTTCATACTTTTTATTTCATATTTGGTTTCGATTTATTTGTATTTGTCTTTTTGTTCTATTTTTCAGTACCTTGTACCAAAAAGGAAATAAATATTAGCATCTAGTACAAGATCATCCAATGTTTTTGAAAGCTCAGTGGGCATGCAGTTCTGAATTCCCTGGTCTTTATGTGCCATTAACCTAACATGCTTTGAGTTCAGACATCAAAATGTAGCCTCTTTGATTTTGACTGGAAATACTGGGCAAACCCGGCCACTATGTTTTATGGATCATAGATGATTGGAATATATGAATCCAGGCAGTAGGTCTCATTTTCCACTCCACTGCTCCTTCCTTTAGCATGTATTGTCCTTGCAAAGATATTGTTTTACCCTACGCAATTCATACAAACACTTTCTGCTTATTTATTTGAAGAGATTTATATAGCGTCCTTCATTGCTAATTCTAGGCCTGGGTTACAAAAGAAGCCAGTGGGGCACAGCACATTTAATAAACCATGCATAAAATATATTTCAGGTAAGGAAATATCAACATGCAGTGTTGTTGTCATCTTTGTGCTGACTATTTCTTTTCCTAAATTATACTAAAGAAATCAGTTGACCATATTGTGATTGATGTTAAAACTTTTAAGAAGAGTGAAGTTGTTGCTGTGATGTTTGTTTTTATAGTTATTCTTCATTTTCTACTGGGTAAACTGAGATGACACAAAATGCAATCAGTGAGCACCTTTTCTTCCTTCAGTAGTGATCTTGTTACTTTATTAAGGGATGCTTTTCTTTTAACTTTACTACAAAATACAATTTGAAGATATAACAAAAGAATTGTGACTATATTAAGATGGCATTTGTGTATCAGCTATTATCATGGGACTATTAGAACAACTACAATAATCTTTATTACTATCTGTAAATCAGACTAGAATTAGCATTGAACTTTGAATAAATACTGTACACTACTAATTACAAAATTATGATAAAGTATGGGTAGCCTTCGCAAGACAACATGACACAAATTTATTGCTCATATCATATCCTGCTTTACATATTTATAACTTTCTTCACAGGAATCTGTGTTGAAGTGATGAATAAAAATGAAATAAAAGCAGAAACAATCTTTATATACTTTAATACTTTTGCGTCAATAATTTATTAAGAATTCTGATCTTGTATCCACCAGGATAGTAAGCTACCAGCTTTCTTTTGGAGAAAGAAATGGCAGACTGGAGAGACTTCAATGAAAAGTCACAACCACAGAGGAATGAAGGTTTCCTTGGACAGACAGAAGAAATTGCTTGGTGCTTTAAAAATCAAAAGGGAATTACAAATAATAAACTAACCGAGTGACCTGGATAATTGAATTTACAAAGAGGTTTGTTAAAGCTTAAATGAATCTTGTGAGAAGAAATTAAAAAATGAAAAAATTATTTGACATTAATTAAATGGAGATTAAGATTGTTAGAAGAAAAATAAAAGGAATATAAATTTGGTTTATTTGCTATTTCCGTAATCGGCTTTTGCTGATACCAAGACCGATGTGACAAAGCTTTATGTTCTTGCTCAGAGATAAGAGATGGGACATAGAATGAACAAATCATTTGTTGTAAATTAAGAGGAGCTGAAAAGTTACTAAAATTGCTTTTACTTTGTGTGATGAAGGATGGAAATCACTTTTTATATATTTCTTATATTTTTCTTTACTATATTCGTTCTTTATTTTTTTCTGTTGCACTTATTATACTTTTGTTAGTTTTCATTATTGCAATTACATTTATTTTTTAAAAAGGTAGCAAACTCTTATTATGTGATTAACAAGCAACAAATTCTTGATCTACGTAACTGTAAATGATTCAATTGTTCTTAAATTTTAGAGAAAGTCAAAGAAAGACAAAGAATCTGATTTCAGTTCAGTGTCACTAGAGTATCCTTCTATTCATATTTAAAAGTAATTAGGAAAGAAATACTTACTAGTTACTCTATGGACACTTCATGATAAACCAACTGTGGCTTAATATTCATTCATATAAAGAGGAAATTGCAGAATATTTTTATCACTTTAAACTTACCTGACATAATGAACCACATAGAAACTGTAAAAATAAACAACATATTTTTTTATTTTGATTGATTATTTTTGTTATTTACCAAATAGCAAAATCCTTTTTAAACTTGTAAAAAATGATGTTAATTTCCAAATCCATATTTGAAAAAAGTGTTTTAACAATGTTGTATGGTATGTCTTGCCAAAAAGCATACTTATTAATATATGTCAATATGCACAGTAAACGTATATTAAATGAAGGTAACCCAAATAATAAATTTCATAATATTATTCCTTACATCTCAACAATCATGTTAAATAGCCTAATAATCATTCTCTGACTGATTTTTTAAAAAAACTAAAAGGACCAAAATATAAATTATACTTATCCAAACTTTTTTGCTGAATATGACTTAACATCCAGATCGCCTCATATATATTTATCTTGCCTAAAAAGACACAAGAACACCACTAATATATGACAATTAGGTGAGATTTCCAAAAATTCTAGAAACTGTAGCATTTAAAATGGGAATAGTTGTTTATATCATGATATATATAAATATATTTATATACTTTCTGGCATGTACTGACCATCTGGCATGTAAAAAATGACTGCTTCGTTATATTCATTCTGGTAGGCCACAAGTTATGCAGGAATGATTCACATTTGACCAATTGAATTTTTGGTTTGGTTTGGTTTTTCACAAAGATCCTTTCTTTAGCAAGAACTAGCTTGTTTAAGTTTAACAGTAAAGGTTCATATAAAGGAACGAAAATGACTTTTTCTTGCCTATCAACAATTACAACCTGGTGACAGCCTGAGCAGTTGCACAGATCTGTGCTGAGCCATGTCACAGAATATGTTGGAAATACTCTTAAAGTCATCAAATCAACCCTTCTGCACAGTGATGGAATCTACTATTACAGTTTTCTCAGCATCAGGATGGGGAGGATTCCTAAAAGATCACATTGCTTTAGATGTTAGAACCATCTAAATCTGGAAATACTCCATCTCTAATCTGCAGCTTCAAGAAGAGGAGAAAATCTGTTGGTCTTCCTGGAATCAAAGGTCTTTGCACAACTTTATCTGGTTCACCAGTTGCAGCCTTTCCTAAATCGTAAGATCTTTCAGACACTCATACCCTAGACTCGATTATTGAAACATGCTCTGTATGGAGCTGTCCTTAAAGACCACTCAAAAGCTTCAACTGGTCCACAACGCACCAACATGGGCAATGATAGGCACACTTTGATGTGCCTATGTGACTACTTTACTTCACAAACTACCCTGGTTGTCAGTTTACTTCGAGGTGTGATTCACAGTGCTAGTTGCAACATGTACAGCCTACATGGCATAAGACCCGGTTACTTGAGGGACTTCCTATCTCCTTGGATGACTGCCTGGCCAATTCAATCTGACAGGGTTGGCATGTTCCAGGTTCTTTTAGTTAAGCACTGCCAACTACCAATGCCCCAGAACTATCCTTTTTCTATCACAGCACCTGCCCTCTGGAATAGGCTTCCCTTTGGAATACAGGTGACTCTCACTCTGAGCAAGTGTGATTGCAGCCCCTTTCTGAGGCTTTACCCTTTCTGTGTAATATATGTTTTGTTGTTTCTGGTCAGGTCCACCACCTTGTTTCATGTTTTCTATTGCAACTATTTATTTGTTATTTTATGTTTAAGTTATGAGCTGCTCAAATAAGATACGTAAACCCAACCTTCCTTTTCTATGTATTATAGCTTTATTTTATTTATTTTATTTTTATTTGTGAAATTTATTAGCCACTCATCTTGCCACACGATAACTCTGGGCTGCTTACAATATTAAAAAATAAAACTATATAGTAATATAAATACAATACTATAAATACTACAAAAATCAACCTAGCTAAAAAGACGGGGCAGCGAATATGATGAGACAGGAAAGAGGGTGGGATCTGTTGTTAATCAATTAACCACCTCTAAAATGAAACCCCTCCATTAGTGCCCAAAACCAACTGGTCATTAAGCTCTTATGGAAGGTCAGGAGGGTTGGGGATGATCTCACTTCAGGAGGTAAGATGTTCCAGACGGCAGGTGCAAGGGTAGAGAAGGCTCTTCAGTTTAGTTGAAAGATCCTTATTACCTACAAAGGTTTGCTAAGCAACACCCATTTTGTTCTTATTAGAATGGCATGCAACTGTACTTTCTGTAGCTTATATTTTACAAGTTTTCAACTCTCCTGAATTTCTTTTATCTGAAAGATTTCTGCTCATGCAATCCTTAGTACTTCTTTAACGTTAAAGTTGGTTCTCCTGGATCCAGTGTGCACATATATTTATGCTAAAAATTCTTTTTCTCTAATATCTTACTTTCCAAGATGATATTGCAGTTCCTTTCAAAGTTTCCAGGGCTTTTATCTTTTCCACTAGCGTTTCCCTATTATTTGGGATCATTTCTAGGACATCCAATCCCTTGTCTCATTTGCAAACCTCTTGAAAATGAAGTAGCCTATTATTGTACTTTCCAGGGGGGGAAATCTGCTTGTCCTACTTACCTAAAGTTAAAGCTCATTTTATTTGCAGATAAAAAGGCAAGATAAGTAAGTACTCAAAAATGAGGCTATGTTTTTGTAGGTAGCAATTAGTTGAATTAGACATTCTGGTATGTTTTAGTTTCTCTACTCATTATTTCTAGAAACCTTTTTCACGATCAACCTGAAAGAGCTTATGAAATGAGCAAGACAATGTATACTGTATGCACACATACAGTAATTCTTACTTACTACTGATTGATTGATTGATTAATTGATTGATTGATTGAAGTCAGTCCAACTTGGCTAACAGTTTCTCTCCTCTTCCCCACCACTTTGTTATCATGGCCATCACTCAGCCTCAACTAGAGAATCCCAATATTCCTTACAATTTCTACTCACCCCTCACATGATCATATCCCATGCAACTTGATCTAAATTGATCTGCCTCTCATGTTCCTCATGTCATGGGGGGTGGGGAAGTTCTCCACCTTGGTCTATCTTATCTCATTTTGCCTTTTCTTTTATCTCATATCCTCCTACTGCACATGCGCAAGATGGCGGCTCAACTTGACAGCTGATGCTGATGGGGGCTTTTTTGGCTCCAGGGGGC
>JANHFM010005190.1:21390-32049 GCA_032468115.1 Grayia smithii | reverse complement strand
TGCTAACTCTGTAAACCGCTTAGAGAGGGCTGTAAAGCACTATGAAGCGGTATATAAGTCTAAGTGCTATTGCTATTACTTTGCTACTTATAAGCAGGATGCTATTTCCTCTCATGAGCCGTGATGGTGCAGTGATTAGAATGCAGCGCTCCAGGCTAGTTATGCTGACTGCCGAGTGCCACCAGTTCAAGTCTCACCAGCTCAAGGTTGACTCAGCCTTTTATCCTTCCGAGGTCGGTAAAATGAGGACCCAGATTGTTGGGGGCAATATGCTGACACTGCAAACTGCTTAGAGAAGGCTGTAAAGTACTGTGAAGTGGTATATAAGTCTAAGTGCTTTGGCTATTTCCTTGGCTATCCAATAAAGCCAAGTAAATACCCCTTGGAAGATCTGCACAGTTGTTGCATGAGTTTGATAAAAAACAGACCACTTTAACGAATAGCAGAAAGGTGCCATGCTCACCCAAGATCCAAAGACATCTTCCAAATCATTTTCAAAGTATGCATAGTGATAAAAAAAATTCAGGGGGCGGGGTATAAACTGCCTTCTAGTTATATCTGAAAGCCTATTAGTTGAGTTTAGTTGATTCACCTTGCATAAAGACAGAAGTGTCAAACTCTCTATTTATTGAATTGTGCAATAAATACATGTTTGTACCATTCCCTTTCTCCAAGGGTTACACCATGGTCTCCTTTCCCTTTTACTCTCCTAATGCATTGTGGTCTAAAACTCCCAGGTAATGGCTTCTATTCACAGCTTCAACACCAATCTAAGAAAGGAGGACCCTGAATCCATATTCCCTTCCCTACTCCCTTCCCTTCCACAAAAAGAGGAAATAAATGTAATGTTAAATTGGCTCAATCCCAGTTAATTGGGCCTTTTTTTTTTTAGGGTGCACATCCCTAGCCATTCTCCTTAGCATAGCATTGCATAATCAAATATATGGAAAAAGTGCAGGCCCTGGAAAAATCAAATCTAATTTCCCGTGAGACTCTTCTGGAGACAGCAGGAAGCTAGCTATCCAGATCCTTTCAAGTTCAATGCCTTCCTACAAGCTGTGTAAGCTAGTCAGGAAACAATATAATTGAAACTCAAAGCTCATCAAGTGTGCAATCCCAATGGGTGAAGCTTTGCCTGCTAAACAAAATGACATGATCGCATTGTTGCCTGCTTGTTTTGTATCACCCTGATCTCATTAATTATGGTCCAACTCGTGCCCTCCCAATGGACTCTACATATCCGGAAAATTCATACCATGCATACCAATCCCTGAAAGAATGCATGAAGAGATCAAAGACTATAATACAGGCTAGCTACCTTTGCTGATGTTGTTGCAACCATGGTCTTTGGCCTTCTTCCCCTTTTCATTCTCTAATTTTTTTTTATTGAAGAAAATATTCAAGAAAATATTCAGCAACAGAGGGGTCAACACCTGGAATGGACTACCTGACTCTGTGGTTTCATCCCCAAACCCCCAAAACTTTAACCTTAGACTGTCTACAGTTGACCTCACCCCATTCCTAAGAGGTCTGTAAGGGGCATGCATAACAGCACCAGCGTGCCTGCCTTCCCTATCCTAATATTCCCTTTAATTGTATTCATTTTATGTATTCAATTCATGCTTCTACCTCTATATATTATATAATACATACTCGACAATAAATAAAATAAAATAAAAATGCAGATATGCTCTCTCTTGGCCAAAAAGTTTTCATGTCAGTGTAAAGAAACTCAGAATGTGTGCATCATTACAAAAACATAGATTTTTTTTCCATATCTGCAATAAACATATTTCTAACATTATATATCTAATAAAGAGAATCATCCATTAGCAATGCAAATGCTAAAGATTTTAGATCAGGCTGGAGAGCAGTTCTTTCTTGAATGCTGGAGTTTCATTTCTGAAAATTGGGCTAAGGTTTATCATTAACCAGTTGTAGGACTGCAACAGTGTAAAGGGTATCCATGGTGTTTGCTATGAGTCACAATGTGCAAATAAGATTGTTCTGGCCTGCATCTTAGCAACCAGCAAGAGGTTGTATACACAAGGCAGTTCTCTGGGAACACCCACTAGGCAACATCCTGAGCAAACATGTTATATCCTGAGGAAATAAATGGATGGCAAAGCCTTGCCTGTCTTGTCATCTCTTACTCCTTCAAACTCTAATTGATAGAGCAATCCTGTCAATCAAGGATATGAAACATGGGGCCTAGAGCAAAAAAGTGCTGTTGACACCTCCCTTCATGCTCATTAGGTTCTTGCCCCCACCTGGTATTACTTTTTAAAAAGTTTCTTCATATAATAAAATAATTATTCTATGGCAACATGCCAACTTCCAGTATCAACTTTATTCCCAGTAGTGGCTGAGTCTTTGAAAATGCAATTTTTTAAAAAAAGCCTTTACTATATATTTAAGAATGGAAAGGAAAGTGTGTGTGTGTTTGTGTGGTTTATGTGTGATATGTGTGTAGTGTGTGTGTGTGTGTGTGTATAATATATATAAGCATTTCATGCATGTGTATAAGTATATTTACACAATAGTTTTCTCAAGTTACAACCAGAACTGGAACTGGACTCTTAGTTGCTAAGCAATGCAGTTGTTAAGCAAGTCATCATGTGACTGAATCCAATTTTACAACTTTTAATGCCACCGTTAAGCAAATCACCATGATTATGAAGCAAATCAGTGAGTGAACTATGTGGTTATTAAGTGATTCCAGGTTCACCTATTTTTTTATTTATTTCCACATTTATTTATTTATTTATTTATTTATTTATTTATTTATTTATTTATTTATTTTGTCAAGCATATATAAGATAACAAATAAAAGTATAAACATAGTTAGAATACATGAAAAGAGTAAGAGTAAAAACGAATATTAGGACAGGAACGGTAGGCACGCAAGTGTTCTTATGCACACAAGTGCTCTTATGCATGCATATCATTAATATTGTGGTATAATTTGTTTGATTTTGAACTGGGACTATCCATTGTGATTTGTAAACTGGATTGATTTTCTTGGTAGTGGAACAGAGGGAAACCAATGGACAAATTACTCCCTTGAGAAGATTTACCTTCTTTTCTGTTTTTTAGCACCCTGCAGTATCACAAGACAACAGCTAACAGCAAAAAACTTGTTTGTGTTTGGGAATAAAAGAAAATCTCGGCTTATTCAAAGTAATCATAGCCTGCAGTTTCAGTGCAATGAAGGTTATGTTCTTATGGTACCATCAGTCAGAAAGTGTGCTGATGGTTACATGGATTTGCCTTTATGTATCTCCGGTAAGCATGCTATCAATATGATGAATTCCTCTGGGATTGTAATCAACTAAAATAATTAATATAACAAACATGAACATTTGCTTCTAAAATCCCATTCTTTTAAAAATGATTTAATCTTCACTGACATCCTTTACACCTTGCCTTAGAATTTTCGTAGTTGTAATCTAAAAGAAGTACCCTGAAATACATCGGATTGGGGAAGAACATTGTGATATTTTCCCAAACCTCTGGAACTTCAGCTAAGAACTATGATTCCATGTGGTTGAAGAAATATATAATATTGGTAGACATAGGAATATGTTTCAAAAATTGCAAAGGTTGTATAAAAATAAGTTCATGTCATATCAATAAAGGAGCCTCATATATTGCATGATGAAAAATCTCTTTTGTTTGAAATTGCTTGGATGAATTAATCATATAGTCATGTTACTATTGATCTGACTAATATTACTATTTAATTAATAATTCAGTAGGATTGGGTGATGAAGGATATTTTATTATTCTTTGTTTGAAGACATTTAATTTTCAGATTTGTATGATAATTTTTATAGCCCTACAAAAAATTAGTCCAGAAGATATTTTTTAAAATTGACACTTGGTTCCTTCATCATCATTTATAAGAGCCATGGTGATGTAGTAATTAGAATGCAGTACTGCAGGCTAATTCTGCTGACTGCCAACTGCCAGCAGTTTGGCAGTTCGATTCTCACCAGCTCAAGGTTGTCTCAGCCTTCCATCCTTCCGAGGTCGGTAAAATAAGGAGCCAGATTGTTGGGAGCAATATTCTGATTCTGTAAACTGCTTAGAGATATCTATAAAGCACTGTGAGGCAGTGTGAATAGCCCTATGAAGTGCTATTGCTATTTGTAAATGGAAGTCTAAATCTTGTGCATTTTCAATCTGATAGAACTATTTCTACTAAGAAACATATTTATAAAATAATTGGAAACTGATGTAAATTGAATAAGCAGATAAATTCTTAGCATGTTGTTTGAAACAAGTGAAACAACAAAATATAAAGTTTCAAATATCTACATCTGACAGCCTGAGAATTACTGATCCTGCATGTATTAATTTACTTTTTTCCAAAGGAATGAGGGATTATATAATACTGATATTACCGATATTACTAATGAAGTTAGTTTGTCATCTCTATCTATGTATAATCATTAATTTAACTGAATATTATCCGTTACGGTCTTTAATTGAGAGTGATTATGTGATTATAGATTAGCTAACTCTAATTTTCTATAGAGTTACATTAATAGAATCCTGCAATCCTAAAGTATGTTCCTTCCCCCCTTGTCCTTTATGGCCCTTGAAACTGGGAGGGCCTCTTCTCAACCACTTGCCCTGTCTGTTCCTGGCAAGGGCTAAGTTGCCTTTTATCTGATGGTTCGCTTGGCTGCATTTCTTTTACCTTTGTCCCGAGATCATTTCTACATACTATTACATCATATATTTCTGTCAAGATCTTGGTCAACATAGAGTACAATTGATGCTCTGTGTATCAATGTATAGCCAAAAAAAACCCAACAAGTGGCCATGAGCATTGGGGTGCATTTGTGCTCTATTGAGTTATAGATTGTGTTTTTATTCTGAGTTTCACAAATGCTTAACTTAATAAGTAAGTAATAACTTTTGAAAGAATTCTACTTTAAAATAGTAATAATTTTAAACCATTTGTTTGTAATTGTTATTTTAAGGAATGTGAGCAACTCCACCTAACATTTCCTGGCCTATTCGGTTTTTTCTATTTAATAGAGAGAGGAAAAAACTGCAGTGGTCCACCCAGGATTGAGAACGGAGACATTACTACTTTATCTGAGAAGCAGTACAGATCTGGCTCTTCAGTAGAATTCAGATGCCAAAAATATTATGCCATGGAAGGGCAGAACAGATCTTTTTGTGATAATGGGACCTGGACAAAGGTGCCCATTTGCCTTGGTAAGTAGAAAAGAAAATCTTCATTCAATTTTCATCAGGATTTCTAATCATTAAGATTCACTGCCTTCTTTCTCTCTTGCATAGAGATCATTTAATTGGGCTTGCCTGAATCAGCTCGCCTTTATATTCAATTTCATTTCTGTATTTGAGGTGAAGTAGCTAGTAGACGAAAGCTAAATTCTACTATTAGCATTTTGCAATGATAATATGATGCATTTGGATCCTTACAGGATTTCCTTTCTTTTTCATGTCAGATCCCTGTATGATCCCCAGGACTGAACTGGAAAGCCAGAAGATAGAAGTTAAAGATGAAAATATATTTGTGCAACGTGGCCATTCTATTGAGCTCACCTGTAGAACAGGATATGTCCTGGAAGCAAATCCTTCCCAATCAGCTTTTGTAATCCATTGTGATGGGACACCACCAGTGATTCCTAAATGCAAAGGTGATTTTAAAAAGCTTAATTTTGTAATCCTGCTATCACCAATACAGAGCCAAGCACTTCAGTTTGAGCCTATTTATCATTAGAGCTGGAATAAACAGCAAGTATTTATATATGTCATTTACTGGGGCAGATATTTTTCTCTCTCTGAAACCTCCCTGGCTGGACTGCACTTTTCCATTCTGCAAGGGCCCAATGGAAACTCTCGGGATGTAGTTTAAATAGGAGAACCTGAAAAACTGCAGATTGCTGGAGAGGGAGTAGTGCAATTGAAGACACACCTATGGCCATTTTATGGCTAAGTTATTGCAGAAACTGCTACTTTGTACTCTTGAAAATTTTTCATCAATAAGGTAATATATCTACATAGTAATATTTTTATATTGTTGAATGGTACAGTAATTAATTTTGCTTAATTTTGCTACAGTAAACTCAGTACCGACTTACTGCATATTTTTGTTTTTAAGGAATTTATAAACTGTTACCATACCAAAATCTAAATACCAATACCAAAAGAAATTCCAAAGTAGTTGCTAGCAAGAATATAGAAACTGTATTAGTTACTGCTAGAGAACATGGCTTTCAATTTCATCTTGCGACTAATAGAGTAGTGAATGTCTAATGTGGGATATTTCACAATTTTAGCAGTTCCATCTTTCCCAGAACCACTACAGGAACTGAAGAAGAACTTCATAGAGATGTTGGTTTGTTTATGCATATATGCCATTTCTGTACCATGATTATCCTTGTGGATTGTAGGCAGTTTACAGGTATTAAAATAAGCAATAAAGTAATTAAAAAATTCAATAATATGACTACAATTAAATTGTAAGAAAAATGCACGCATATAGGCAAAAGTACCTGTGGTTCTATTAGCTTCAAGAAGATCATGAGATTAGCTATCATACTCAACTTAAGGCAGCTGTTTCCAAGGAGGGGCGTTGCAAAGAGAATATGTGACTAACCTGAAAGCTGGAGACTCTTAGTAAATGTAGTCTTGTCATCCATGTTAGACAAACCAAGGTTATTTGGAAAATTCAGAGTCATATATGTCCTATAGTTGACAGGGGTGGGATCCTACTAGTTTACCAACCAGTTTAGTGAGTGCCTGCGCAAGCCGCGCACTATGCGTGTGTGTGCAATTTTCAGAAATTCTTCTGTGATGCTGATGAGAGCAAGGAAAACAGCTGAGGAGTGACAATCCACTCTGCTGCTCCGATCAGATGGGCTTCAGAAGCAGAAATATAGGTGAATATAATGCAGAGGCAGGCGAGCGGGCCCACTTCAAAGAATGAGAGAACCGGTTCTCTCATGGCTGAAAGTCGGAGCTAACAGTTTGCCTGAACGGGCCTGAACCGGTAGAAACCCACCACTGATACTTGAGCTATAATCAACTTTAAAAGTGGTGTCCAGACCTTGGATTGAACTCAAAAGTTCATTGGCAGCCAGTGCAGGTCCTGCAGCTGTGTATAGCAGAGCTAAGAGTATACACTGAACATACAGGTTATTGAATTTTAGACCAACTGATGTTTTGATGGTATTCTCAGGGCAATTTCAAGAAGAGCTAATTAATTGTTGAATTACCTACTAAGAAGTTGATATCAACATCTCAGCAATCACGTAGATTAATTTTCTCCAGGAAATCTGCCCCAATCAATCCTTCAGATCTTCAAGCAAATCATCCATCACCACAGTAATTGAATCAATCTATATTGTTGTTGGTGATACTCTATCTCAGAGTTATTATCGTAGATAGCGGGCTGCTTCTAATTCTGAGCAGAATTTGGACAGAAATGGGAATAGGAACAAGCCCTGCGGGCTCCATCACAGAATTTGAAAGCCTGACCTCTTATCCCTGTTGCCATTAACATCGACAACCTCAGGCAGCAGTGGACTCACTGCAATGTGGAACTCCAAATTTTATAACCTTGCAGGTGGTAGAAAATGCTAGTGGGATTGACAACAGGACAGAATAGAAGGAATTGTCGCTTTATGTTTCCACTCAAAGCAAAGTAAAGAATAATTATAGCCACTTGCTGAATTTATTTATGATGTTCCAAATAAATAATAGCCAAGAGCTATTAAAAGTAATAAAATCTCCATCACAGAGAATTTGAAGCCTTGACCTCTTTTCTCTGTCTCCATTAACTGAAACTGTAACCACAAGCAGGAGAGAACTGCTACAATGTGGAACCCCTAATTTGTAACCTTGCAGGTGGCTGAAAATGCTACTGGGCTCAACAGTGGGACTGAAAAGCAAGAATGAGGGTATCAAGTATGGGGGTATAGGGGTATCAAATTGTAGCTTTATATTCAATTTAAAACCAGAGTGAAGGGGAAGAATAATTACAACAACTTTCTGAATTTATTTATGATCTTTCAATAAAATACAAGGCTATTGTATTTTTATTTTAGATAATAACTGACAGTTTTAATTTACTGTATTTTTTAAAGTATAAGATGCATCTGAGTATAAGATGCAGCTTAGTTTTGGGGGAGGAAAATAGGAAAAAAAATCTGCCTATCAGGTATTCATCTGGCTAGCATCCTTAGTCTGGTCAGCTTCAGCACATTAGTTTCCTGTTTTTTATCCCCCTGCTTGGGGATAAAAAACAGTTTCTAAAGCACAACTGATCTTTGGAGAGAGAAGCAATGAGAAAAGCAGGCAAACCACAGAGTTCGCTTCACTCGCTAGCGCCTCGTTAGGGCTGAAAAAAGGCTTCACAGCTGAGAGTTGGAGGGAGCAGGCAAAGCACGTAAGATTGCTTCACTGAAAAAAAACTTAGCACGGAGATCGCTTCACTTGCTAGTGCCTCGTTAGGGCTGAAAACAAGCATCAAAAAGATACATTTGGAATATAAGATGCACCCAAATTTTCAGCCCCTTTTAGGAGGGAAAAAAGTGCATCTTATACTCTGAAAAATATGGTAGTTGTGCCCATCAGTATGTATTTCTATTGATTAATATGTTCTTGTGGTATTATATAGATATTAAAAATAGTAATGTTATTGTTTTCTATACTTATGAAAAGCAATGTCTACAATCCAATGTGAGTTTTCCTTTTTCATATATGATTTATTTTCTCTAGAAATTTCATGCAACTCTCCAAAAATATTTAATGGTACTTTCCGACCTCAAAGAACTATATATCATGATGGGGATCTAATTCAAATTCAGTGTGACAGTGGATTTACCTTTGAACCAGATAATGGAGAAAAGGTGGTTGAATGCACAAAGAATGGATGGTCACCTGCACCAAAATGTATCAGTAAGTAGAACTAGTTTACATTACTATGATTGTAGAATCACTGATATCTTTAACTCTGTACAAGGGTACTTTTTAATACTATTTTACATGATTTTCCAGTTTTCTGCCAAGGAGACATATTTCACCCAGAGCATTTTAACAGCATTTACATATATATAGAAAGTATTTAGTTGCAACACCATACTGGGCAGATATGGTAGGAGGATGTTCCATGAGAACAGAATAGACAAGATTGCATCATTGCATTTCTACAAATTTATCTTGAAATGAGTCTTTCTAGATACAGTATGTGGGAATCATGCAAGTATCACACTCTCATGTATGCTCCCGTTGCGAACCATTAGTATAAGTAAGTGAAACCCACCCTTGATGGCCAGGATTACTTTTGCTTAGTAAATAAATAGGCTTGCTGTAAATATAGATACAAATCATAGGCTGGTCAACTTCCTGTTTCATAAACTTTGAACAGAAGAAACAACAGGGCTGAAAGTTGCTAAACAGCTGGAAACATTGATTGTTACAGTATGACATGCATAGCTTTAGAGAGGAAAAGGAAAAGACAGAGTAATGTATTACAACTGCCTTGTTCCAGAAATACAAAAAAATTCATTTCCTTGTTGGTATACAGACATTTGTTTATAAATATTATTTATTTATTTATTTATTTATTTGTTTGTTTGTTTGTTTGTTTGTTTATTTCATTTATATAACAGAGAGACTAGGATTGTGCCCAATGTATCTTACTTAGTACAATGGGCAGATGCCCTTAGGGAGAGGTAGTCTTCATGCCATATACAGCTTTAAAGGTAATGACCAGCACTGTCATGAAGAATGAAAAACCTAATTCAACTGAACCTGTGAATTATGAGCCTCAGGAGACACCAAGTGAAGAATCAGATGAGGCGGATGAAAAACTGGTACCAGCTGGATCACTGGAGAAGTCAGATGTCGATATAAGGCCGTTAAGCCCTTATATGATGATTAGTGTGAAGAGCAGCATCACTGAGACATCTTCCCAAGCAAGGGAATAAATCTCTTAATTAGTGATAGTTGGCTGCATCCCTGATTTAAGAAGCAGCTTTCCTTCATTGGAAGGAAGGTGTCTGATCTTTGGCTCTAGTGTGAAGTTCCTGTGAATTCTTTTCATGTAAGAAGTCTTTGACCTCTGGATTGGATGACAATCCTGACCTGGCTCTTGAAACCCTGGATTGGTTTTAGACTATTCTGCAAGTTCTTGTTAAAAGAAAGGTTTTTGTTTTATTTATATTGTTTTTTCACTGTTTAGCAATTTTACTCCAAGGCTGATAAGATAATCTTCATAGCAATCATGTTTGAATGGGTGTGGTTGAAATCTGAATCGGGACAAGCTTCTTGAATTGCACCCTTTGCTTAAAATATTCCTCATAGTAGCCTTTTAAGGGATGCTTGCCCAGGAAGGATTTGATCAACCTAAATAGGACTGGTGGGTAACTATCTGCAGATGCAATAAAGTAACTATACTTTACTATAAAGCATAGGTAAAGTAACTGTATCATCCTTATTGCCACAAGATAAGCTTTATACTGTAGGCACTTACCTATGCTCAGTTAGTGGTGTTCTTTGTGTTCTGAAACATGGTACACCCTACAATCTGAGCCCTGGGCCTGGAAATTAGAGTCCCAGTCTTCTTCTTCTTCTTCTTCTTCTTCTTCTTCTGCTTCTTCTTCTTCTTCTTCT
>JANHFM010005189.1:46081-57896 GCA_032468115.1 Grayia smithii | reverse complement strand
AGTCAGCTTATTGCCCCCAACAATCTGGGTCCTCAGTTTACCTACCTCGAAAGGATGGAAGGCTGAGTCGACCTTGATTTCTTGGTGCAGTTTCAAAATCACTGCATTTGTAGGACTGCCAATTATTTTCCCATCACTAACATATAGATAAATTCTCTGGGATAATGTAAGGTCAAGCATTTACAAACAATTCTCACAATACTAGTTAGATTAGAGGTGTGTTCTGGTATATCTCAGAAATATAACAAGACATCTCAAGTTGTCACTCTGCAAACCATTAAATAAAAAATAGGTTGCCCAACTAAGATCTCAATCAAACTTACCAAATGGACTAAACAACTATTTCTAAGGGTTTCAGCAGGATGATATATGGTCAGTTTTAATTCAAAAGCTCAACATCACTATTTTCTGTTTAGTGTAGTGTTGGAATACTGGAGATGGCTTCCTTTTAGCACCAATGCAAGCACTCCAACACAGCCAGCTGCCTCCACATTCTTGGCTGTGAGTCCTCCTGTCCTCTCACCAACTCTGCTAGATCCTATTTGTGGTTTGTTGCCACACTCTATTGCCTCTGTCACTCTCACCAACTCATTTATGCAGGTCAGAGATCAGTCAAAGACTAAAAATGGAAATTCAGAATCCAATGTCCCCTGCATGTAGCTCTCACCTGTAAAAGCGTGGCAATGCTTCAAGGCTACTGCAGCATTTGTATTCATTGCTGGAATAATGAATATAATATTTTATGAATTGGCCCAATGAGCCACACTGTTACTTATGCCATGATCTGTATTGAATACATATAGTTGTGTTAAGCCCTGCTAAAACTAACCTTTAGATGACCCTAACTGTTAACTTCAACTGTTTTGGAGGGAAACTTAGAACAATCATATTTGGGCGGGCTTTTTCAAGTATTATGATTGGTTGAGGCCCTGTGGGCCCAGAGTATAAATTACAGGAATTTGCCTGTTGTTGGTAGTTCCAGTTAAGTCAATAAATGCCGTTGTATTTATGCTGTCTGTTCTTGCCTACCGCAGCCCACAACATAATATCACACAAAGATGGATTTGGCTGAATTCTTGCTTCTTGAAAAGCATCAAACAATGGCACCCCTGCATTTATGGCCCACTGATGACTTGGCCGACCTTGGCTTGATTTGGAATCAATTGATATTTATGAACTTTTCATGAATCTTTATCTTTTAAGCTAGTGGTAAAACTTCAGTTATAACCCAAGTCAAAGATCCCAGAAGGTAACCATATAAAAGCCACCAACAAGTTAAAAATATGGCACATGAAGGTTTCTTGACTTATTTATCATAATGCAGTGTTGCAATATGAGACGTTGTCTGAATAAATACAACTGAAATAGTATCAGGGCTATCACAGTATTGCCATATAGCAAAGTATTATGATTTGCAAGGCCTTGGATATTCTTCTGGTGTCGGCACCTCGTTCCAAAACACCCAAAGACATCACACCCATATAAAGATTTGAAGAACCCAAACAGAAGTAGTGGGCTGAACTTTAACCTATTTACCAAAGCAGCAGAAGGCAGTACAAAAAGTGATGGATGGAAACTAATCAAGGAGAGAACCAAGGAGAAATTTCCAGGCAGTGAGAACAATTAATCAGTAGAATGGCTTGGCTTCAGAAGATGTGGGTGCTCCGACACTGGAGGCTTTCAAGAAGAGACTGCACAATCATTTGTCTGAAACAGTATAGGGCAGTGATGGCTAACCTTTTTGCCATTGCATGCCAAAAGTGGGGGGAGTCACGCGCTTGTGTGCCCACACCTCTATGTGCCCTCTGCACATGCCCACGCACCCCCCTTGCTCCCCCCGCTTCTTGCACATGATGGCACAGTGGGCCCGGTAGGCCTGTTTTTTGCCCTCTCCAGGCTCCAGAGGTTTTCTTGGAGCCTGGGGAGGGCAAAAACAGCCTTCCCCACTCCCCCCAGAGGGAAAAAAAGGAAGAGAAAAGAAAATTTGCTTTTGGGGATTACATCTACCTTTTCATATAATTCAACTTCAAACTGTATCTTCTTTCTAAATCTTTTCCATTCATCCATCTGGAAGGAAAGTTTCTTTTCTTTTGGAATCTTAATAGAATTTCTCCTAGTATTTGTACCTTTTGTCCCCCCTTCTGCTCTCCACTGTTGAAATAAGTTGGTGTTAAAAATAAATTTCAATATTTTTTATAAATTTCTTTGGTGTCAAAGTTCCAAAAATAGCAAGCAAGGTTTTCTCTGCTTTCATTGTAATTTCATCTTGTATCATTTCTTCTTCAAAATTATATCCATCTTGTATGCCTTCAAGTACACCTCCTTCCACTGCAGTTTTTTCTATAATTTCTCTCTTAATATCCAGGTTAACTGCAGTTTCAGGGGCTCCTTTTGACAACACTAATCCTTCTTTATAAGTATCCAACTTAGTTATATAAACATCCAGAGTCTCCATCCTTTTTTCTTCATAATTATGTCCATTTTGTATGCTTTCATGTACACTTCCTTCCACTGCAAAAACTTCTGTAGCTTCATTCTCAATCATATCATTCATATTATTTGCAGTTTCAGGAGCTCCATTTGGCAACACAGACATTATTTTATTAAAATTAGTATCCATATTTTTCTCTATCCTCTTTATCATCTGGGAAATTTTTTCTGAATGGGCATCCATAGCCTGTCTAAAAAGTTCTTTGCTTACATCAATTGTTGGTGATTCAGCCGCCATTTCAATATAAGCCTTTGTTCTAATTAATTATTTATTTAGTTACACCCTCTTTTCTTCAATCCAATAAAACCAACTATTCTTATTTCATAAAAAATTTTTGAAAGTAAAAAGAGCAAAGGGGAGGAATCCTTAATCAAATTCTCTATATTTTCTTTTTCTTTTTAAAATCCTTTATAATCAAATTCAGAAAGAAAGGAGAAGAGGGAAAAAAAAAGTCCCTTTGAGTTCTTTTAGTTCAGATGCCATTTCTCTGTCCACTTCAGCACTTTCCATAAAGTTGAGAAAAATAAATTTTAAAAATTCCTGTTTGAGAGTTAAAAAATATTGGTTAAATACTTGCGATTAGAAAGTCCCTTTCTTGCTCTGTTTGCATTATAGTCCATTACTATTTCTCCGTTATTACTGCAATGGTGGTTTTCAGCACCTTCCCTGCACTAGTGCAGGCAGCTGCCACAGTTTGGAGCTGTTTCCCAGCTTTCAGGGGGCCCACCATTCGATCCCTGGATTCTTTGCAATCCAGGGGTCTGGAGGGGCTCGACCTCCGCTGGGACTCTCGCTATCTCCCCTTCGCCCGGGGAGATAGCATCGGGTCGGGAAAGTCAGCTGGTGATCGCTACTTTCCCAACAAACAAACTGCGGAGCTGGCAGCCCATTGAAAAGGCTGTCGTGGGCACTGGAAGCCAAGCCGGAAGTCCTCAATGTTACCTAGGTCTTAACGACTGTTGTCCCTGAAGTAATCTAGTGTTTTGGCTAATAAACTAAATACCTCCAATATACATGCTTACATATTCACATGCTTACATGAAACACGTAAATAGATGTTTGATATATGCATTGTTTATTCAAATTACAAAAAAGATACGTTAGCTCTAAAAAATGAGATTTATTTTTTATTGTGAAAATTTGCCCTCTCTGACTTTTTTTTTTTGAGACCGCCCCTGCAGCCTCCAAAGAAGTTGCTTTGTCCAGTTTACAAGATATTTTCCTGGCAAGATAGGGATTGAACCAGCAACTTTTTTTATGTGCAAAGAAGTTATTATCCCACAAAGTAACTATCCATGTTCAAAAACGAACAGTAGTTCTCAATTTACTGTCACAATTGACCCAACATTTCTATTGCTAAGCAGGACAGTTGAGTGAGTTTTGTCTCATCTTAAGACCTTTCTTGCCACGGTCATTAAATCTGTGCGGTTATTAAATTAGTAGTGTTAAATGAATTTAACTTCTCCATTGATTTTGTTTATCAGAAAAGGTGATCACATGACCATTGGACACTGCAACAGTTATAAATACATGCTAGTTGCCAAACGTCTATATTTTGGTCACGTAACCATGTGTAAACCATGCAACATGTGGAAAGCAGTCATAAATTGCTTTTCCACTTTGAATGATCACTAAATGAATGGTTGTAAATTGAGAAGTATGTGTAATTGTGTGGATTAGGGAGACTGAATATGTTAAAGATAAATAAACAGCATCAGGCAAGCAGCTAATTTGGTAAAACTGCAATGTTTTTGCTAAGTAAAAAGGAAGTTAATTACTGATCCTAGTTGTATTGAATAAAGTTTCTGTATAGAATAGGAGGGAGGGAGGTTAAATTTGACTAACTTTAGAATACCTGTAAAACAACTTTAGAATAATTAACCTCAAAGACAAACTGCATTCTTAAATTTCAAGTAATAGCAAAACTTTTCTTTTTTATGAAAATTAGCATTTAAAAAAAACACGGCAGATAGTGACCCCCAACATAAATATCATGGAATGGAAGAGAAATTTAGATTTAACTCAAAAGCAAATAGTACAGTCTGAAGTTGAATTTCTGAGATGTGTCAGAGTAAAATTTTTAGCAAATTGTGAATGGAATTGCTACAAACATTATAGAACAATGATGGGAAATCATTTCTGCACCGAGTGCTGAAACTGGAATGTGTGTGCAAGAGGGCACACTGGAGTGCCGGAAAGGCAAAGACCAGCTGGCTGGCACATGCATGCTTGTTTCGGGGGCTGTTTTTCGGACCAGCTGGTCAGGGTGCAGGTACGCACCAGAAACCAGAAGAGCAACTTGCGATGATGCGCATACAGAGAGGGCACTGTGTGCCACAGGTTCGCCATCATGGTTATAGAAGATACATGCATTATTTTGTTTTGTGTATGCATAAAGTTAAATTTCTATCTAGGTCTTAGCTACTTTGATGTCTTCTAAATGTGTTCAGTCTGGTTAGATTTCCTAGCTAGCACAGCTACTGATCAGCCTAAAGGTGAAAGTAATTGCTGGCCCCCAACGCACACAGAAAGAGTGTTCAGGTAAGACAACGTCCCATCCAACACACCTAGTATGTGCCAGATTTCAGAAGCTTACATTTGATCACACTTGAATCTTACAGTGAAGAAGCTGTCATTGACAAATGTGTAATTGCACTGAATAGGATTGAATTGGTCCTGAGCAAATCAGTCCATTTCTGGTTTGACATATATTAAGCAATGCCCTAGTTTTACAACAAATTCTAATTCTGTTGATCTTTAAACATGAAATGTACATCACAGTATGATTTTAGCCAGATTTATTTTCAAAATATACATCTTTCAGGCTACAATATTGCATTTAGAATAGAATAGAATAGAATTCTTTATTGGCCAAGTGTGATTGGACACACAAGGAATTTGTCTTGGTGCATACTCTCTCGGTGTACATTTTACTGCTCATTTAAATGATGAAGTATAACCTTTGATTCTGTGGATAATATGATACAATCAGGGGTGGGTTCTACTTACCTTTACTACCGGTTCTCTTCCTGCACCCGCGTACGCGTGATTTTGCCTAAAGCGCGCTACCGAACAAGTGCACTAAATTTTTTTTCAGGAAAAACCTATTTTGTGGGGTTTTACTGGCAAAAAGTAAGCTCAGGCGCACAGGTGGGCCCAGCTCTAGGACACAGAGAACCGGTTTGGTGACATCACACCATCACCGCTACTGGATCGCGCGAAGCGGAATGAACTGGAAGCAACCACCACTGGATACAGTAGCTTCACCAGGCTATTTTTCAAATGAAAGATTTACACATTTGCTCTACTCCTCTTTATTTTTAAAAAAACAACTTCCTGATAGAATTTTAAATAACTAAAGGCAATTTTATGAAATTGCAGTTAGAGGAGAACTGACAGTAAGGGCAGCATGAATAAAACAACCTAGGAAGCCTTTCCAGTGTTTCTTTCACTGTGTAATAATAGTAATTTATATCAAATGGAACTGATTTTAATTGAAAATCTTTCAAGTCACTGTATTTGCTATGATTGAGATTAATGTAAGTAAATTCAAGGCAGTTAAATGCTCAGTTTTCAGAGCATGCCATCACTTCCTGTTGGATCAACATGGCAGAAAGAGCTTAAGCCTGTTTGGAATATTTACACATTCATTTTACCGTTGCTGCAGGCCACGGGTGGATTTCACTTACCTGAAGCTTCTGCACATGTGCAGAGCATATTTGATGACGTCTGGGCAGATGGGTGGAGCTTTCCGCCACCGCTGCTACCAGTTCGCCCTAATTGGGGAGAACTGGCAGCAACCCACTACTGTGCAGGCCGATCCTACAATGAGAGACACTGGCAAACCCTGGAGTATAAATATGTGAAAATGTAAAAAAAAAAAAAAAAAGTACTTGCAGCATCTATTTTTTAATCTCTCTGAGGTCAACTCACTGGAGGACACTGGATCTCCTAAAAAATAGCACTATGTGTTTAGTGTTAGGTCACTTTAAACCAAATAAAGAACAAAATATAGAATGCACATTACTTACAGAAGAGAATATTTGCTCAAGATTGAACTGTGAGGTCCTTGGCATTCTCTGAGTTTGATGGGTTTTTTTTGCAGACATTTCATTACCAAACTAGATATCATCATCAGTGCAACAAGTTCAGAGAGCACCAAAGACCCCACAGAAAGCACATGATCTAATGCAAGGAATGTTGATTTTTTTTGGGGGGGGGGTAGTTTTTTACTTTGATACTGGATGAGGTGACAATATTATTAAGTATCAATATTGCCTGATCATCTAAGAGTATGGGAATTAAATGCTAAGCCATCTTCCACCCCCTTTTTAAAAAAATATTTCAAGGTATGTTTTTAGATGTGTTATGTCTATCAAAAAGATAATATATCAACTAATTTTGTTTCCCACCCAAATTTGCTGAGGATATAGCATTTTTCTATGTTGAAGGTTTAGCACTGAATTTAGAAAGTATGATTTCCATCCTTCAAAAAAGACACTTTGGAACCCAGGTAACCCTCCCATGATGAAAGGGCTTTGTTTAGGCATATATTCTAAACTGCTTAACCATCTCTTCTTAGTGTTCTCTATTCAGTTTCATGTGTAGGTCCTCCTCCTCCTCCTCCTCCTCCTCATCATCATCATCAACATCATCATCCCTCATGTCTTTCACATTAATAGTAGACAATTCCCTCAAAGAGACAGCACTCTGCTTGATACAGAGCTGATGAAGCATCTTTAATTCAGCCAATCCTTCAGTCAATCATGAGTCTCATAAGAGTCTTCTCAAAGCATATTAGAATTCTTCCAAGGAGGAAAGCTGTTCTGCCTTTAATGTAACTGAAGCTATGTCCTTGGAGTCTGATGCTCCATGCTTTTTACTTCAACTCTGTTCAGGTGGATTAACAAGTCCCTGGATGTATCTAATTCACATTATAGTCCTGATGATGAGCATATAATATTAATGGCATCTACCAGTGAATTAATCTATGATGTCCATTAAACCTTCTTACCTCTCCACCATTGTTAGTTGACTTCAATGTTATCAAGGTTCATAGTTAATTAGGTGACTTATACTGAAGTCTTCCACGTTTTGCTGATAAAACCATATACAAATATAATCAGAAAAAACTCTCAGAATAGATGTCTAAATAATTCAATAAATATTTTAAAGAAGACTTTTATTAATGTTTCTGAAATTATTTCTGAGCTTCTTTTGCTCTCTACTACCCTAATATGACAATTCTATATTGTAGCAGAGATAGCAGGCTAACAAATGAATACACTATATGGCAAAGTCTCATTAATGAATGGTATTGTGAACAGATCTTATTACATCAGAATGAACATGACCCCATGGCAAGTACTTCAAGTGTAATGTGAAACTCTACAAGTCACTTCAAGTCAGAAATGTGAACTTCTGAGTCCAAAATCAATTTGCTTCAGCAGTTCATCCCCTTCCTTATTAAAATGGTTGTACATAGTCTGCCTGATGACGGGTAAATGAAGCATGAAAAGAAATGTGAATGCAAAAGTCTAGGGCAGATGGAAAGGAGTAATCTAAAGTTATCATTTGATGTTAACTGATTAATATTTCTAATGTAAAGATATTATATCTGAAAATCTTTTTTCATTGTCACACTTTCTCATTAACTGAGTGTAGTATGATCTGTTTGGATATAAAAGAAGAAGACAACTGTTAAGTTCGTGGATATTGAGATTGTGCTGAATACTTTTTCCAGCACATTGACTGTTTGCATATTTATAAATGGGCGTACATTTATTCACACTACTACAAACTCTTGCTGAATTGGAACTTCTTTGGCTAAAAATGTCCACTTCTCTGCATTTTATAAAATGCCTCCACTTCATCAAACTCTATATCCCACCTCCCACAAAGTACACTGAATTAATATTCTATGTAATACTGTTACAAGGACACTATATTCTTCTTAGGAAAAAAAAAACCTGATCCCTTCCACTGGAAGTAAAAATAAATAAGCTGTGGAATATCCTTTCATATCTAGAATAACTTCTGACTTTAAAAGCATATTTCAGTTCAAATCATTTGTAGAGTATATTCTAAAACATGGATGGGATACCAGATCCAAAATTTGGGTTACCAGATCCAAAATGTGGGTTTAACTAGACATATAATCCATATTTTAATTGTGTGAGATATCTATACAAGAAAAAATAGTAATATGTCTAGGGCATATGGAAAGGAGTCATCTAATGAATTTAATACAGGATACAATTTCTTTTGGTGATTTATTCTGTAATGACCACAATTTTGACACTCATTTTTAGTTTAAGTTTAGTAGTAATTCTTAGTCTCTTGATGTATTATTGCATGAGCACACACACACACAAGATACAAAGATATTATATTTCTAATTATCTGTCTATCTATCATCTATTTAATACATCTACATCTGTATCATATCTATATCATATCTGTATCTTCAAAACTAATTATATTTCATAAAGCTATAAATATCATGACATTGTAAAATCTCTGATTTATTTGTCAATGTTATAGTTTTATTCTTTTTTTAACATTCCCTCTTGTACTTCAAAGTGCTCAATTAAATAGAAACAAAAATAAATAAAATGCAGCCGGAGAACCTTGAAATTTACATACGGCTAGGTGGAAAGGGGAGAATTTTCTCTATTCGGAAAATGCTATTAGCTTTGGAGAAAGAAATACATGAATTTAAACCCCTGAAGCTATCAGCTTTTATTTTGGTAGTTAATAGCTGCTGCAAAAGGAGTTTGAAAATTAGAGTTGTAGCATTAGGATAAAAATATTAAACCAACCATTCCCATACTAAAGCACTGATTTAAATTCCCTGGCCTTGAATGCCTTTTATAAAAAGAAAAAGATTGGGAATTTTGAGCATGGAACTCTCATTTTAACTTAATGTTGCTTTTAGATAGATAGATAGATAGATAGATAGATAGATAGATAGATAGATAGATAGATGATGGATGGATAGATAGATAGATAGATAGATAGATAGATAGATAGATACAGACAGAACAAACTAAAACTAATAGTTAATCAATTGAATAAAATATAGGTTTTAATACATCTTTCCTTCCTATTGGAATCAGTTTAATGCTGGCCCACATTAATTCTGTAGGAGTTGATTGCAACAAAATAAAACGTCTAGGAAATCCACATTTTCACACTTTCCTCTAGTAGGCAGATCTGTACCTGGTATTTTAAAAAGTATTCTAGCACTAAATTCTCCATTTCATTCTAATCTCTCCAGAGTTCAGCTGTGCCTTCCAATCATTAATAGCCCATCCCAACCCATCTCTCAGAGCTGTTCAGTTTCTACTAGATATAGAGTTTTGTTTTGTTTTTAATGAAGTTTTTGGACTTTTGCAAGATTAATATTCCTTCCTTTGTAATAATGATGCTCTATAAAACTTTGCTCGTGTATTTGTTTTTTTCCATTTAGAAATATTATTTGAAGGGTGTAATTCTGCCTGCTATGACATCAACAATGAGATTAACTACCAATGTATTAGTTATGATGTGAATATAAAATGCATCAGGTCGATTTTAGGGCTGTCAAGCTTTTCCCAAGATGGTATTGTCCAGATGTGTTAGTTTACAATTTCCATTAGGCCTGAGTGAGAATGTGGGGGATTATATACTAACACATCTGGAAAGCACCAGATTGGAGAGTCTGATTTATATAGAGGCTCCTGTGCCTCTAACAAGAATGGCAAAAACTTAATCCCTTTCTATTGCTCTGAGAATCCACAACCAGATGTCATATATGAGAAGCAAGAAATAGCTGTCAAATTGCTTAAAGAAATTCTACTGCTGCCAATATATCTGTGAGATTGACAACAGGGCATGCCTCCTTCTTGCCTTTCTCCCTTTCCGTCTCCTTCTCCCCCACTCCCTGCCTCAGGCTAGAAGCCTTGAGTTCTAGTTCTGTCTTAAGTTAAAAAAAAAAGAACAACCTGAATTACCTTGGGACAACAGTTACTCTCTCTCAACCCTAGGAATGAAACAATGGCAACCTATTCATGAAATCTTTTCAAGAAAACTGCAGAGATTTGCCCAGGCAGTCACCTGGAGTTAAGGCTAATTTATGTAAACACACACACACACAACACACATGAGAGAGAAAGAGAGAGGGGGTGAATTGATTACAGCTGTTTCTTTCATGGGTGCCAATAGTTCAAATTAATTGCATGTATTCCACTGTTAACATCAAGCCCAGCATTTTTCCAATTATATTCTGAAAGATCTGGATTTCCTTGCAAAACTATCCTTTAAAAAGATAAACGGTGGCAGTCCAACTCTTTGCTCGCCTAATTCCTCCTGAGAAAAGATAAGAGTGTGGAAAGTGGGAATCAAGTGACTTTTCCTTACCCATTTTTAACACAAAGTATTTAATTCAAATTTCTAAATTGACTCTTTGTGCAGCACCTAATGCATCATACCTCAGAATAATTGTACAGAAGGAAATAGTATATAGTGCAGTCAAGTAAACCAGCTTTGTAGATTTATCCTACATTCCTTTTAATATATGGGATACTGTTATCCCCCATATCCCAAAATTCATGCCATATGTAACTTAATGTGTTACTAGTAGGAATTTGGTAGGACTACACTGGACTTCTCTAATTTATATTGATATATTTATGGGATGCAGTGGCTCAGTGGCTAAGATGCTGAGCTTGTCGATTGAAAGGTCAGCAGTTCAGCAGTTCAAATCCCTAGTGCCGCGTAACGGAGTGAGCTCCAGTCCCAGCTTCTGACAACCTAGCAGATCGAAAGCATGAGAAAAATAGGGGCCACCTTTGGTGAGAAGGTAACAGCTTTCTGTGCACCTCTGGTGTTTAGTCATGCCAGCCACATGACCACGGAGATGTCTTTGGACAGCACTGGCTCTTTAGCTTTGAAATGGAGATGAGCACCACCCCCTAGAGTCGGGAACGACTAGCACCTATGTGAGAGGGGAACCTTTACTATTGATGTACCCTGTTTTTTGAGTATAAGATGCACTTTTTACCCCCCGAAACAGGGTGAAAATCTGGGTGCATCTTATACACTGAATGTATACATTTGGTGGGGCGAGGGGGGATAGTTGCTGCGACGGCAGCGGCAACAGCAGCTATGGCGGCGGCAACAGCAACAATGGCAGCAACAACAGATAGACACCACTGCCAGAAAGCCCAAACTGCCCCCCCCATCGCTGCTGCTTCTGCTGCCACCGCCAGAAAAGCCGAACTGCCCCCCATCACTGCTGCTTCTGTTGCCCCTGCCGCCCCCACCACCCCAGCCACCCCCGCC
>JANHFM010005188.1:22890-46395 GCA_032468115.1 Grayia smithii | reverse complement strand
TATAAGACGACCCCCCACTTATCTGAAGATTTTAATGGGTTAAAAAGTCGTCTTATACGCCGGAATTTACGGTACATTGAATTCAAAACCCACTGTTCTCCAGAATGAAACCCACCATGCAGTACAATTGTTAGCATGCACTTTGGTGATTATTTTTGTACTCCACGGTATGTTCTCTGCCAACAAAGGGAGTCCCATTATGTTTTGATTAAAATGTACTCAAACATTTTATGACATTAATATTTATTGCTTTATATGAATACTGTATTGAAAGCCCAAGCATCCAGTTTACACACAAATTATACAATTATATACCGTTTCACAATGGCAGTGAGCACTCTTTACAATCTACAAAAATCTACTTTACAGAAATTTAAAAATTCTAAATATCAAAAAGGTACAGTTGAAGAAACAGGTATAAATTTGGCAGCCAGTAAATGTGACTGGGAGGTTATATTCTGAGTGTTTTTACACACCGATGTCTGAAAAATATGTGACGTATTTAAAGCAGTAATTGTGCTTTGAGCTGGTTTTGGAAAGGAAGTGTTAACACTGGCTGTCAAAGTGGCATGTTCAAAAATATTTAGTTCACTTTCAAAATAATGTACAAATGGTAGCCATTCAGTTCTGATACATAACTAAGACATGCAATGCTGCAGCATTTCATATCAGTCTGATCTCCTACTACAAAACCATTATGTAATGTCAGAAATTTCCTCAGTTCACAGAAACTATCTTGTCAGGTTTGCAAACATTCCTGCTACAAAAAAAAAAAGCTGAAGATATTATTTTGAAATCTGTTCTCAACACAGTTTTTCAACAGTAAAATGGAAACCTATCTTCCAGGCACCTCAGAAATGTACAAAAAGTGTTGTTAGAACAGAACTCTTGGAATGTATTTGACCTGGTACTTTCAACAACATTTGGATCTTTTAGGCTATCAGATGGGCCTAATTTTATTTGGTTTATTCAGGGGTAAAATGTTTTCTTGTATGAAAGAACTTGGTTGCTTCTGTCTAGAACAGAAAATGCATCTAAAGTGCAAACATAGATTTTCTTTAGATTTGTGTATTATCAATATAATATTATTATATGCCAATGTGTAGCTTTTTCAAGCACAAAATGTAGTCAAATGAAAATCTGTAAACCAACATGAAATTGAAGTGTTAAAAACCAAACCAAAAATTAACTGCTACAGCATTCAGGGAAATTAAAGGAAAGGGAGAGAAGTAATTAAACATAGAATCTCCAAAAAATTGTCAGAATTAGAACTGCCTTCCAGTTTAAAAATTTTAATTCTAAATAATAAAAAACTATACACAGACCAGATTTGACCATACTGAAATTTCAGTGGCAAGCAGGACCTGAAGGAGCCAATATTTCACAGTAACAAGTACAAGTCCTTCAGGATTTAACGCACTTAGAAGTTCAATTTACAGCCTGCTTCTCTTGGAAAACTAACAGTCCACTTTTATTACATAAAATTATTTATACAGTGTAAAACCAGAGCCTCGTGGAAAATACTGCCTCTAAATGTATTAAAATTATTAGTCTTGTTCCATAGGTTCATCTGCAACTTCTGTGGCTTCATCGCTGTTTTCCACTGGGGTCTCTGATGCAATTTCAGGAGTTTCACTAACATTTGAGGCCAATTCTTCTTTGTCACTGCTATCAGCTTTGCTACTAAGAGATCCACTGTTCTCACTATTTGGAGAAGATGAGTCTTTCATTGCTTCAGTCTGGTCAGATTCTCCAATTTGATTATTCTCCTCAGAAACATCTTCTTTCTCAATTAAGGAGGTACTGTCTTTATCTAGAACTTTTCTTTCTGGAAACACTTCTCTTGACATCATGAGAGATTCTGGAATAAAATTAGAATATGTTATATGGATGTTTAAAACAAAGCAACACTGTAAGTTTATACAGGTAACAATCATGAAAATACATCCCTTCTTGTGTTTCAGCAGATGGCAGCATGGGAACTTAAAGATGCTATAAACTTTGGTTAGTTCTTTGAATAAGGGAACCCTTGGGAACTCCAAGTCTATTGCCTAGATTGTAAAATTGGAGGAGGGGAACCCTCTAAGGTAGCAGTGGCAAACCAATCCTGTAATACTACCAAGAAAGCTGTATGATGTAACCAGAAAGAGTTAAGATCATCTTGAGGGAGCCTTTATTTGTATGGGAAATACAATATCAATTAGAGATAGCAGGGAATGGTGCACTGCATGTGGTAGTCACAAGACATAGTTCTCTGTGTATTTAAATTTCTCATTTTGAGTAACAAGCAAAATATTAGAAGAATATTATATGTAGGAAGCTTGGCAGCCAGAAATGGATGATTATATTCTGCTCCTCCAACAAGAACATTCTATTCTCCCCATGATATGACACTAAACCAAACGGCTGTTAATTTCCTATGCTTTAATATTAATATTAAAAGATCAAAGGTTAATATTAAAAGATCAAAGTTAGTTCAACTAACTGGATGTTGATTGCTGATGAGTTGTCTGGGTCTTTTTGTTTCCTTTTTGACTTTTTGGTTGTCTGTTTTGAATGGTATGTAGATGTTATGTGCTTGTTGATGGCTGATTTGTCTGAATGCCATCCAGGAATTCTCTGACGTTTTTCAACTTGGCTTGATTTAGAATGGTCACAGTTGCCCAGTTGAAAACTGGTTAAGTCTGTCCATGTGCTGTGAAATTAAAGGAGATTTTATCATGTTTCTTGACTGCTAGCTGGGGTTCATGAATGCAATCTGCTAGTCTTCTGCCTGTCTGTCCTACATAGTGGCTATTGAGGTTCTTACACTGTATGTTGTAGAGGACTCCTGTTTTTATTTCTAGGACTGATGGGCCTTTTGGTTTACATTCTGGAGGGCTTTGGTTGGTTTGTCTGCTAGGATGCCATGTGGCTGTATTAGACTATTGGTGGTTTATCAGATGTTTTTGATGTATGGCAGTGTTAATCATTTCACAGCTTGTATTGGTTGTGCTATATTGGATGGAGTGGTCAGGCACTTTTGATGAAGTTTGATTAGTTTATTACAACTAACTGCAATTGTAGCAACTTGATGAAGTTGCATGGATATCTTGTTGGAAGATGTTGTATAGATGATAGGTTTCCTTTTTCTGATGTTCAGGGATGCTGCTGTGTCTTTGTGCTCATCTACCTATCGTGCTTACTCTTATGGGAGGTTGTGTTCTTAGTTTGATAATGGAGCACTTGGTTGATATGGATGGTTTTACGTTAGACTTGGATTTCTAATTTGCCATTATTGCCTCTGCTGATGAGAATATCCAGAAAGGGTAGCATGTTGTTTTCTTCTTCCTTTAGTGAATTTTATACATTTGAAGATGTTGATGATGATTTTGTGTGTTCTCTAGTTGGTCGTTTTTTATTGTGACAAACCAAACCCCACCAACACTGATAGGACAAGTAGATCACTATATATACGTGCACTTATATACATATATAAATGAGAGGGAACTGCATTCCCTACTAGCACTGATGTTATCTAGCTGAGTAATAAACATCTGCAAGAAAATAATCAAACCCAGAAAGCACCAAGGACCCCACAATTTGCTAAATGTTGCACTTCCACTGGCACGAAGGCAGAAGATTAAAAGTCAGTTTTAGTGACCTTTTATGAATCAAAGTTTGTGGAAATGTCACTGCACAAAAATCAGCTATTTGCAATGCTGATTTACAAAATACAACACATATTCAAATCTGACTACTGATAGAAACAACTGGAGTTCAATCAGACTTTAATACACAATCTACACAATTTCACTGTACTATCAAATCAGGTCTTTCTCATTCTCGTAACTAGGACACTTCACACAAACTAGCATAACTTCAAACAAAATTGGGTTGGATGCAGGTCTTATTCTATATAGAAATGAATGGGACATATTACAACTAAATTATTATTCATGATTAAGACTGATTTCAACTCATGGAATTCAAAATAAATGATAAATGTAAATTTAACCCATGTTTTAAACACATATTCAGAGAATACATTTTCTACTCTAATGGTATATACCTTCTTCCTCCTCAACTTCTTCTTTACAATGCTGTCTCTCTCCAATGGATTCTTTTTCTTTATCCTGAGATGCCGAAGTTGTCTCAGTCTCTTCTACCATTGCTGAGCAAGCTTCATGGGAACCAGTCTGATTGGAGGTTTCTTCAGCTTCTTCCTCTTTGTCAAATTTAAGTCTTTTTACTTCATAGCCTTCCATTTCTGATGGATCTTCTCCAGGGTGTTTATTTTTTACAGGACAGTTTTGGACTCTTTCAGGCTCAGATGCTGGCGATTCACTAAAAGACAGAAAAATAATGGAAACACAAAGGATCATATTTTCATATGAAGAGATAAAACAGGGATACTGCATCTTAAGGAATCAATCCTATTGGTTTGGGTAACTTCTACCGCTTTGCCTAAATAGAACTTTATTAAATGTTTTGATATACACCAGCTATACTTGCAAACTATTCTTGCAATGATGCACAGAATAAAAAAAACAAAGTTTTGATACAAACCAATTGTGCCAGCGTCACCATTCCAATTCAACTGGGAAATCTTGTTTAAAATAAAATAAAATCTTGTTTTAAGCAAAAAGGTATTCATAATGTACAGGAAATCTGGTTCTTTATAATCAATGGATAAAATCTAGTATTGGTGCAAACAGATTTTTTTTGCTTGTACAATAAAATTTTCCCCTTTCTCTGCGGCCTGTCAAATCCCTACTGAATTTTTAAGAACACAAGGGGATATATAATCAATTGTTACTTCTCAATTCCATACACAGAACAAATTCCCTCAGTTGGAAAAAAAAGGATTTTAAAATGTCATCGACATTTAATTTCCCACAACAGATTATGATCTAAATATTCACACCAATTTTAAAGATCAATAACTGAGATACTCTGGGATACATTATTTATATACACATCCTACAGTTTCCTAATATGGTGAGTACTTATGCATTAAGACTTTTAAAATAAGAAAGGAATAGTTCATGCCCACATGAAATCTGCCTGAAAAGAGGTTGTGCTTATTTTCATTTTGGAGAACATTGTTTTTCAAGCGTTAGCAAAAAAATAAAGGTAGTCCTTGACTCACAACCACAATTAGGATTGGAATTTCCATTGCTAAGTGATGCCGTCATAAAGCGAGTCATAACAGCAACCAGGAGTGCCAGAATTACAGTTGCTAAGCAATAAAGTCACACGATGACTCGCTTTATGACCCACACCTCATCTGTAGCTGGAGGAAAGTGCGAATACAGGGTTATAGAGGAACTGCGGCTTTGAACAATGGTGCTGGGGTTGAATAAGTGCTGGTGGGTTGCCAATCACCCAAATTTTGATCATGCAACCACCAGCCATAACAGCCATAACCTCAGATCTAAGGTTGTAAATCCCTTGGTTTACAAGTTGGAAATCCCTTGGTTCAGTGCCACTGTTCACACTGGGCAGTCACTGAAGAAATTGTTCCAGATTGAGGAACTTCCAGTGCTTTTTCTAAGTATAGCATATTTTGATAGAAATAAAACATAAGACTTCCAAGGGAGAATGGGTTTTTTTTTAAAAAAAAGGTTAATCTCAAAAGTCTAACCAGTGTGTTTGAAGGTATATTTCTCTTACAAACCTGTTAGTTTTCTCTTCAGTTTGCAGGAGGCCCAGCTCCTTACTTTCGGAACTGTCTGGTAAACCATTTGTAGTCATAGGAGGTGACAAAGAAACTTTTGGTCGAGTTACAGGCCGGGGTGTCCCAGGACCATTTATATTAGATCTGCAAAGAAAATGTTTAATTAGTCAAATTTGGAAAGCCAAATTTCTCTTGGATCCCAAAATATATATCGATTTATTCTTATTATAAATGGAGTCCTGCCGGTTATTTAATAATGAAAGTCATAATCATTTTTCTCCAACAATATTGAAAAACTATTCGATAATACAAAATTCTTTCACATAATCAAAGTACGGAATAAAGTTAGTATAACAAAGTATAACTTAGATAATATATTTTATATATCTTTGGAAAAGCATTTGATGTCCCAAATAAACTATAATTTTAAAACAGGAAATGACCTGATGCAAAGATTTTGAATTATGGTTAAATATCCAAGTGTTTTAAAAAACAAACATTGGAAATTAAATACTAATTCATCATCTTATACTCTTAGAATGTGATCATTTTAAGTACTCTTTCTTACCTGTCTGAATAACCTGGTGAGTTTCCTGGAAACATTACACCATTCATCCTGTTTAAACTGTTGGAATTATTTTTCCTACAAGAAATAAATGTGTTTTGAGATTTCTGCAATATATAGGTTTAAAATAAACATTTTGGCTAACAACAAACACCTCCAAATTCCTAGAAGCTTTGTTTCTGTTCTCCCCCTCTAAAAGTTGTATAATTCTAATCAATTATTAAAGAGAACCTGCTATATTTATTTTTTCCCAACAGTACTGAAAAACTATTCAATTATACAAAAACACAACTGTGTACTGGAGAAAAAAATCTTTAATTTTTTACCATCTAATATACTTTCTTGCATCTAGTTCCACCTTCCCTTCCTGAAATATTCTATTAAAGACCATGGATAATACACAGGTAGTCCTTGTTTAGTGACTGCCACATACAGCGACTGTTCAGAACTGCAATAGTGATGAAAAAGTGATTATGTGAGTAATCTTTGATTTGCAACCTTTGCAGGACTGAAATAAGATCATAAAGCACAGTCACGGTTTCACTCAGTGACTGCTTTTCTTAATGACAGTTGCCAATCCCGATTATACATATTAGAAAAAGACTGCCTATAAACTCTTCATTTCTTAGCTCCCTATAAATTCCTTGTCAATTTACTTTGAAACAAAGTATGTCTTATATCATAGATGAAATATTCCAGATTTTATACAGATAGCCCTTGATTTAGGACCTCAACTGGACAGGAAATCCCAGAAATGACTGAATCCATTTTTTTTACGTTTTTTGTTATGGTCATTAAGCAGATCATGCAGTCATTAAGCAAACCTGAATGGGTTTTTTTTAAATCAGAAAGTGGTTAAAAAGTTGCAAATCATGATGATGTGATTCCTTAACACTATAACTGATACCATATCAGTCCCATATCCAGGCCTGAAATGCAACTAATAATCCTGGACTCTTTTCCAGCACAGGTGGTAAGGAAGACGAGATGTCTACAAAATGGATCGACAGCAACACCGAGGGGAAAGTTCTCCGCTAGCCCCCTACCACACAACAGCCAAAAATCACAGAAACCTCCCGTCATCCAGATTATGTCTGAATCAAACCGCTCCTTGTCAGGGCGCCATGCTGTCACGAGTCCTCAGTGACACATGCTGAACAACGCTGCTGTCTGGTGATCCAGTGCTGCAGCCTACCTGTCAAGAGTCCAGTTCTAGCCTGCAGCAGTTCCTTTTCAGCCACACACCTTGCTGCTGGCCAGTGAAAAACCAGTACTGCTGCCAAATGCAGCACCTCTGCCACTGCCACCTCTGAGCAAAGCACAAATAATGCCTCCAAAACAAAACAGCTGTGTACCAGCTGTCGGAAACTGGCACACACCCAAAGCAGTCTCAACACAGCTCCTACTCTTGATAACACTATGGGAGACAAAGCAAGAACAGATGCCTAACATAGCTCTCTCTTTCCACAGTTAATAGCCCAAGCTGTGTTGGTTTATAAGCAAATGTTGAGGGTTAAATCTCTTTCCACGAAAGTAGCCCAGTGCAGATCAGGCAGGCTGCAACATCTGCCATCTCTGCAAACCTTCTCTCTCGTAAGTCCAATATAAAAAAACAATCACCCATAACCTAACACAAAAAAGCAATCACCCAAAAGCAAGTATTACAAAAAAAAGAGGCTGATTTGTTGCTATTCCATTTCCTAATAAATAAAGCTGACCTCAGACTACCTGTTAACAGAAAATTGTCTATGCTGCTCCCCTCAAACCCAAGTACACCATCAATAACAAATGCACTGCAATCTCGACAATGAAGCAGCCTCAATTTTTTAAATAAAGGTAACGAAGGTCATACTCACTCTGAAGAAGGATATACACAGCTGACAACCATAACATTCTGTAAAATAGGGACGAAAGAAAACATCAAGACTCATGGAAAAAGTAAAAGCAAATTTTACAAGTCAACAATACATCTTGTTTGGTTGGTCCTTATTAGCATCTGATTCACCAGCTTCTCAAGCTCTTTGTCTATATCGTAAGACATAGATAGACTTCCGTCTATTTGACTGTGCGGAAATAGACAAACTGACATTGGAATTGAAAGGAAAAACAGATTTAGAGTATTAGGTATCATGGGAGAAGTGGTACAAATGGATTGAAAATAGGAAATCAGGACAGACTCGGGTATTGTAGAATCAGATGAAGAAAAATATATGGAGTATAAGAATTTTGTAATGATATGTCCTGCAAATGTTCACAGTCCAGCAAAAAATCTTTTCTATGTGTTTGTTTTTATGTGGTTTTTTTGCCTTTTTTGTTTTCTCCTTTTTTGTTTGTTTTTGTTGTATATTTTTTAGTGTTTGAAAATTAATAAAATATTGATTAAAAAAGAAGACTTCCGTCTCCCAGACTTATGCAATGTTACCTCTTGATTCCCAGTCAGTCTGAATCTTATCTCTGGCAAGGCACTGTCTAACTCTGAGAACCAGTTTGTGTAGTGTGGTTAAGGTACTCTAGAAGACCAGTGATTCTAGTCCTGCCTTAGGCATGAAACCAGCCGGCTGGCCTGGACCAGTTATTCATTATGAACCTGAAGGAAGAAGGCAATAGAAAACCACTTCCTAAAAACCCTTGCCAAGAAAACAGCCAAGTCCAGACAGGGTCAACACTAACTCTAAGGCATGTACATACACATTTGTCTTCTTCCACTTAAGACTTCTTTTTAGCCTGCCTACTCTTTCCTAATTGATGGGGTAGTGGACGGGGTAGTATGACCATTCTCACTCTTTGTGATCTTCTAGACTGGCTTTTGGAATTAGGGGTGGGCAGCACTGTGTTGCACTGGTCCTCCTCCTTCCTCCAGAGTCAGTTTGAGGCTATGTTGATTGAGGGAGGAGGAAAGATCCAGGTGGTAGGGGTGGGGGAGATCTCGTCTATGGCTCTACTCTTTAAGGTACCCCCAGGGCTCAGGTTCTTTCTCCTGTCCTACTTAACATCTATATCTGGTTGCTGGGGGAAGGTAATTTAACAGTTTGGGGTGAGCTAATATCAATATACTAATGATACCCAGCTTTATAACTCCACCCTGGGCTGCCTGAATAATGCCATGGACATCCTATCTCACTGCCTGGAAACTATAATGATCTGGATGGGTTGCAGTGACCTTCAACTCAATCCAAGCAAGACAAAGTGACTTTGGGTAATTAGGGCTCCAGGTGACAAGGTTTTTCCATTAATCCTGGATGTGGTGGCATGGGTCCAGATTGACCTGGTGTGCCACATGGGGCTCCTCGTGGACTCATGGTTTCTGTTAAGACGACCAGATGAAGTCATAGCCATTGTACAGCTTAGGGTTGGATATACCAGTTGCACCAGTTGAATCGGCTTTGCTCATACTCTGTCTTTCCCTTGTGACTTCTTGCCTGGACTACTGCAATGCAGTCTATGTGGGCTACCACTGAAGAGCATTTGGAAAGGTCAACTGATACAGAATGCAGTTGCATAGGCAGTAATGGGTGTCGGGTATTCAACACATGTAGCATCACTGCGTGAGCTGCCAGTGGACTTCTAGGTGCAATTCAAGATGCTGGTTATTTCCTTTAAAGCCCTTCATCACTTGAGGCCAGGTTATCTAAAGGCCATCTTCTCCCAGTTGTTTCTACTAGACATGGCTGGACATGTTGCAGATCCTGTCAGCCCGGTGGAACCACGAGACATGACTTCTCTGCCGTAGCCTTTGCCCTCTGGAATATTCTCCTTCAGATATCAGGATGACCCTGACCCTGTTTGCTGTTCCACGAGGCCATGAAGACTTAGTTATGTGCCAGGGCCTGGGCCTCTAAATATGTTCAGAGTACTCTTAGCTATAGAAATCAAATCAATCAACAAATAAATAAAATCATATCAGAACAATCTCCCATAGTACTGTGCACATGGGAATGGTTGGCATCAGTAAATGTGTTCCATCAAAAAGTCAAATAAATGCAAATCAAAATGCAATAAATATAAATATAAACTCATTAAGCAACAACTGAAGACTGCTGAAATATAATTGAAATAGAATTACTGTTTATACTATTTAACAATTCTAAGCTTTAATTAAAACAACAAAATTCTGTTAATTCTGCTAAAAAGATTAAACAAATTTTAAAAGCTACAATTTTAGTTCAAGAACAGGAACAATTCACTATTACCTTTTCTACTCCTCTGAGAAATTTGTCTATTCCTGTGTAGTTCCGCCTAGGATCTGTTAGCAGCTCACAAAGTCGCTGAATAGTAAATGGGATACTGAAACAAATTGAAACAAGCTAATTTTCACTTTGAATGCATATTGAATGAGAGAATGAATAAACCTGTTCAGTTGGTACATTTTTAAAACTATAACCGTGCATGTACGGTTCATTTATTACCTCTAGAACTGTATTATATTAAGCAAACAGTAGGTGGAGCTGCAAGATCACAGAAATATGTGCTTGCCTCCAAAGTGTCCTATGATGGCTAGAGTCCCCAAACATTCACTTAATTATCATTCATTGGATAGTACAAAAAATTAATAAGGGGTGGACCAAGTGAAGAATCTCTTGCTTTCAGATATTCAAATATGTGTGCTGAGAGATACACTCAACTATAAAGGATTCTGAATTCCTTCATAGGAAGCAATACAAACTTACTCACTGAAAAGATGCTTTCATACAATACAATAATATAAAATAACTGCTTGTTTTTCAAATGTAAATGAATCCTCATCTATTTAAAAATTAGGACATCAACTATAGCTATTTTCAGTGAATGATTAATATACTAATAATAGAGCAGAGTAGGCAGTTTGATGACTCGAAAGCATCATGAGAGGCTGCATACTGCAAATGTCAGAACTACCGGTATGTGAGTTTAAATGTTGATTAAACAAAAATAACTTTCCATTTTAAACAGTCTCCTTATTCATGCTCTTGTTCAGTTCAGCAGAGGCATCTCTTATCTACTCAACATTTTAAAAATTCTTTATAGTGTTTCAGTGCTTAAAACATCTTCACCAAGTGTCAATTGTTCATAAGTATAAACTCTATCCCTGCCAAATAATATAACAGATTCTGCCCTCTGGAAGAGAAAACTGTAAATATGTAACATACATACATAATTTCCATACAGATTAATTCCTCACATGTTCTGAATTAACAGAAGTAGTTCTTGTGTTATGATCATTCATTGATTGGAAGAGATTCTGATTCTGCAAACTATTAGGGAATTAAGAAGTCAAAGTTTTATTCTGATAGGAATAAGGCTTTGGTTTCTTAGATTAATTTCCTAATAAATCCCTTTCTCAGGAACCCACTTAGGAAATTCATTGCAACAGTAGTTCTCAACCTTTTCTTCAGACCCCCTTTCAGTTTCTTTTGTGGCCATGGACCAGGGGTGTCCAACTGGTGTCCCACAGATTTGATGCATCACACACAGGCCATGCCTACCCCAGCTCCGTGAATGGGAAAAAACGTTGTGAAATGTCACGTGACAGCAACGTGAGCTGACGAGTTTGACACCCATGCCATGGACCATCAAGACTTAATTCAAGATTTAAATTGTAACATTTCTTCAAGCTTCACAGACCGCCTGTGACATTGCAGCCCCCCAGGGGTCCGTAGACCACAGGTTGAAAACCACTGCATCACGATATTTCCCTTGTTGCACTTCTATAATTAAGTTACTCATTAATCCAATTGCAATTCTAAACAGGATTAGAGTATACATTTTAAGTATGATTTCAAATAATGCAAAACATCCTAATTTAAAAAGCAGCTTGCAGTTAACCACAAGCAATTAGTCAATTCTTGTATCAAAGGATGGTGGAAATTAAAAAAAAAAACTTTTCTCCCTTCTTATCTGAACTCTCCCATTTTGGTTTTTCCTTGTTTCCTTTTTATTTTTTTTTCTTTGCTTCTTTGTATACATTTTTTGAAATTTAAACAGTTTTGGAAAAATATAGCCAAGGAAACTGAAACAGTTAACATAAGCCAATGTTATGCCGTCAACATGATGCATGTAAATCTTAAAGAATTCTGTTAAAAAATAATTATAGTTTGAAACAAAAGAAAAGAAAATCACAATGAAAACTATTAACGGGCACACCATTAATCCACAGCTTGGAGAAAAGGCAAGTTTTAAAGAACGACTAAAAGGTTCCAGGGTCTGATCTACATTGCTACATCTGATATAAATAGAAGCTTAAAATAACTGTAGATACATGTCAACTAGAATTTGGAATACAATAGCTTCATGTATAATCTGAGCTATGAGAAGACAAGCAAGGGAATTTCATAGAAAAATAAAATTTAAAATGTTTGTATTAAAAGTTAGAACCTTGCCAACAAACATTTATTTACGCCCATTATTCATGTTGCAAATATGACAGAAAATCAATACAATATGAAGATCAGAACGGAATCCTGAATTTGATGACAAATCAAACAGTCTAAATAACAAAGTTACTGATATAATTCTGCATACCCATTAAAGCCAGTAACTATTTTCAGAATCCGTTCTTTCATCTCCTCAAAGGGAATATATTCCACATTAGGGTTAGAAGGGCCTCTTGGCTCAGGAGCAGAAGTTCTGAAGTCATCCATCACTTTCTCCAGTTTGAAAATAAAATATCCTTTGAATTGTGACCACTGAATCCTAAAAAAAGAAACATACAATACAGACTTAACATTAAAAATAATGTGTTAAACATATATTAAAACAGTGATGCAAATTCAGTATTTTCAATTTTTCAGGAAAGCAGGAAAAAATCTGAGTAAATGCAAGATATGTTGTTCTTTAAAACCATTTTTGTTTGGTTACCATTAAAAGTTATGATGGTCCTGAATTGGTAGTTATGACTGATCCTCAAGAGTTCTGGCTGTCAAGCACTTCTGTAGCCATGTGATCAAAATCTGGGCACTTGTCAACTAGTTTGTACTTACAACCAGTTGCAGTGCTCCATGATCACCATTTGAATCCTTCCCTGCTGGCTTTCTCAGTAAAGGTATGGGAAAACAGGGAAGGTTGTAAGTTACTGGGTTTAATGATCATATAGTCCCAGATGTAACATTTGATTAAGGATTTAGATTACTTCAATGTTAATAATCAATTTTGTAAATATCAGCAATTTAACACAAATTGATACACCCACTTTATTTGCTTTCAATGTACTTTATTTTTCCCTGTTTTGAAATACTAATCAAAATGCTAATATTAAAAAAACATACATTCTGGATTTTTATAATAAAGTATTTTGGTTTGTATCCAGACTTAATAATGTCAACAGAAATCAGTGGGGTATATTTTAAGTAAATCTTACATTAAAATCTAACCCTTTGGTAGTTTGAAGAGAGCAATGATTTAGTTGTTTTATCAACAAGATTCATTTTAGAGGTTATTCATTTCAGAGGAATGTTGAAGAACTACCAAGAAACAGGAAGAAAGGTCATTATAGCTGTTACATAAGTGTAATTCATAAAACAAATGGAGCATTGGACCAGTTGTACTATTAACCTATGACCTGGTTCCTTAGAAACAAATTTACTACACATAATCAGACAGAGAGATTGCATTGTTGAAAGGAACAAACTCTTTTTAAGAGCTTTATCACATACTAAGAGCTATGAACTGTGTTAAGAAGGATGTCTATTGTCCTTCCATGGAGCAAATGACCATTCTCCTTTCTGGCCTTAAGCTATGTAAGGAGAGCAAAATACAGTCCACCAGAAGTTCTTAAGTTACAAGTTCCAACATACTTCACTACTGGTGACGTTGGCTGAAGCTAATTGGGAGTTACAGTTCAGCAACATCTAGACTACACCTCACTTTCCTCTTTCCTCTCCTCTCTTCTCCCCTCCCTTTTTACCAATTCTCAGAAACTGCCTGGACAAGACTCTGCCGTTTTCTTGGCAAGGTTTTCTGAAGTAGTTTACTACTGCCTCCTCGCTAGGACTGAGAGAAAATGATTGGTTCAAAGGCACCCAGTTGGCTTTGTGCCCAAGGCGGAACAGAACTCATGATTTCCCAGTTTTGTAGCCTGATGCTTTAACCACTACACTAAACTGACATCACCTACACATGCCCTAAACAGCTATAAACCCTGTAAAATTGAAAAAAATGGAACAGATCCTTTTTGCTACTTGCGTAATGTCTCATTTTGTAAGTAAAAGACAACAATACAATGGCTGCCCATCAGTACTTCCTCTCCCCTTCCAATTTTCCTTACCCATGCTTTGTCTCTTTGATAACCAAGCCTGATGAGAATTGCAAGGAGACAAAAGTTGAGCCAAGTACACATACGGTAATGTTTCCAATCGCAATAGTAAAAAGATGCCTGGCTCTTTAAAACTAAGAGAACAACAGAGCGCGAAGGGATCTTGGAAGTCTTCTAGTCCAACCTCCTACTCAAAGCAGGAAAGTCTACACCACGGCTATCTAGAACAGGGCTGTCAAATTCACGGCCTGCGGGATGGATGCTGGCCATGGCCGCCCCCAGTTTAGCGAAGAGGGGGAAAAAACTCCTGATACATCACGTGATGCCGTGAGTTTGACATCCCTGATCTAGAAGATAGACATGGCTTTCTGTCCTCTCCAAACTTTGAAAAAAATATCTAGTTATACCTCTTGGTATTTGACATTCATGCTTGGTTAATATACTGGCAATGTTTGTACTAATTTCAGCTTTTTATGCAAACATTTAAAATGATTCTCTGTGGGATATTCAGCAGCCCAACAAATGACATTACACTCTAGAGTGTGTCCATGTTTGTACCTAATATTGAAAAAAGCTCACAGAGCAAAACTAAACTACAAGGAAAAAAAAAAACCTGAATAATCAGTAGAAAGTATGTAAGGCAGACAAAAATAGCAACTAGTCTCAACATATGTGGCCATGTTAAAGTCACAGTTGCAAATCCACACAGGATAAAAAGTTAACAAAAAACTACTAGCAAACTTCACCATCTACATTAGCTCTAACAGATCTTACCAGTTTTAGTAATTTGATTGCAAAACTATTTTTCTTGTCGCTATTTTCACAGATCTTGATTTTGCCTATTGATGTTTTTATTCTTTGTGTTACCATGGCTTCAACACAACAGTGCTGCAACAAGACTCTCAAAGGAATGTACAGAATACAGTACAGTCGTTTCTTTAGCAACTGGGGGTTTTATTCATACAAGATCAGATAGCTGTATAACAAATTTATTTTTCAAAGGTATCTCTAAGTTCCTCATATTACTCATACAGAATAATAAACTTCAGTATTCTTAGAATGAGCAGTGTTCCTCTACCGGTGCTTAGGTAAGTGATTAAAAAATAAAAGTGAAAAGATAATGATGTCTTCTGACAAGTTGGTTCTCAACATAAATTGCACAATTTAAAACAAAATCTCGATTCACAAATATCCCAATTAGATATTCATGTGTCACAGGAAGTGTTACTTTCCTACAACCTGTATTTTTCAGTCTAATTTGAATCAGACGAAGTTGCATAATCACAATCTTAGTAAATATGAAATAATTTGCATTAATAATTTAACTTCCTCAGTGGAATATTGAAAAAAAAATACACCATTTAATTTTATCTTTAGTTTACATTCTGACCAAGAAAGGAAATTACCTATATTTCCCTAGAACAATTTCTTACTGAACTCACAGGGCTTACTGCTTGGTAAATGAGTGCTAGATTGCATTCACAGGAAATTATTTACTGTTATCAATGTATCTTTAATCTAAAGAAAGAGTGGCTCAGTGCATAGCACCTGGGATCTAGGAAACTTCAACTGAATATAATTTACTCGGTCCCTGAAAATCTTTTAAAAAGTCACACTTTTGTCTCATTAGTGTATCTGACACCGTAACAAGAGTTTGCAACTTTTAAAAAGCGAAAAAGGATGTCACACACTAATAAAACCACCTTATACAAGGAGATTTTTGTTATGTATAGTTCATTGATTCATGGATAAGCTATCAATGAGTACTATTGATGAGTAAACAAAAAGTATGTATTCACTTATGTGTAAATTTGATATGGTATCATGTACGCTCAGTAGACTCAGCTGCCTCAACATACAAGCAACTGTTTAATTGGAATTCCCAATCTAGAGCTACATGACAGAAATGGAATTAATCCAAGACTGCAGTGTGATTGATGAAATCAAATATACGACCCCACCTTAATCTCCTAAAGTACTAATAAAGCTAAGTGGGTGAACAGCCCAATTCAGAAGATTTATCATAAACAAATTTAACTGAAGAGGCTTCCCATTCATTTTAGTAAAAGCTTTATACACACACACACACACACACCAAAAAACATGAGGGGAATCTATTAAAGGAAAGGATTGTGCCTCAGGCAAATATAGGATATGTTTAAAATTGTACATTATCTTCTTCTAACACATTTATATCTAATGCATTTATATTATTTAACCAACTTTATAAGCTAATCCAACAAGTTATCTAGTTTAGTAATGATTCTGAACTAAGAAAGTGTTATATGAGGGAAGAAATTAGTCTTTTGAATGCTCACCCAAGTCCAAATGTTAAAATATATATATCTAATTTTATCCTTAGTTACAAGTTAGTTACATAAGCCGTAGTGGCACAGTGGTCAGAATGCAATATTGTGGGCTAATTCTGCCAACAGTTTGATTCTTACCAGCTCAAGGTTGACTCAGCCTTCCATCCTTCTGAGATTGGTAAACTGAGGACCCAGATTATTGGGGGCAATATGCTGACTCTGTAAACTGCTTAGAGGGTGCTGTAAAGCATTGTGAAGCGGTATATAAGTCTAAATGTTATTGCTTCAGGTAGTCCTTGTGTTACAATGGCAATTGGGACCGGAATTTCTGTTGCTAAGTGATGTGATCATGCTATGTCACATGACTGCATCACTTAGCAATGGCAATCCTGGCAGTCTCCGTTGCTGCCATTACTTCAGAACTATGTTAGTCATTAAGTGAGGGCATCATATGATTGCGACTTGGGAAGAGCCTGGAGTCCCAGGAAGTAGACTAACACACAAAAGCTACCAAGATGGAAAGGGGTGCTACAGCTAGGCATAAGAAAAAACAGTAGGGATGGAAATAACTTGTGATTTCCTGTTGGCTTCTCCATTGACTTTGCTGGCAGGAAGCTGGCAGGGAAAGTTGCAAATGGTGATCACATGACTGTAACTAAAACTATCGTAATTGTGAACTGGTTGTCAAGCATTTGAATCATGATCATGTGACCGAAGGGAAAGTGGATGCTGTTAAAGCCGTTAACTATCTGTAAACAAAGTATTTCTTCAATGCCTTTTTTCAACTGTGATTAAACCCCAGGGTGTCCAGGTCCAAACTGTACCTAAAAACTGGCGTACAAAGCAGGGAAGAAACAATGTGATTGAAGAAGCAACTCTTTCTAAATAACAATGTAATTAGCTCACAAGTATTATTTTTTTAAATTGATATTAATCGGTTTAAAAATTATTGCTTACCCTTATTGCAAGATTGGTTACTAAACGAACTTGGCAAAGAACAAAGTGTTCTATACAGTACACAATTCTCTATTAAATCTGAGTTAACGGAGAAGAACCAACCTCGCAATTACAGCATCGACAGTTCTAGGACACAGTATATCAATACATATTTGCTCCTGGTCTGAATTAAATGGAATAAATCAATAGATACTATTTTTCACTCAAACCTGGTTAAAGTAACTTTCAGAATACTGGTTGGTTTAGATTGCTGAATGATAGTACATATATAATGCCTGCCACAGTATTTTATTTGAACAGATCAAACTTTAATTGCCATCAGTGACCACTGCAAGTATTTTATTGGAAAACCAAATTTCATTAAAGGAAATTTCTGTTCTGAAAAACCCACTAAATGTGTTATCAACAAGACATCACTGCTATTTTGGAACTAGAAATCAAGCTGGGATATAGGTGCTGAAAACTAAAAAATAAATATAAGAAAAAGAAGGGTGGCAAAGAATGATAAATGATTGGATAAAATAATTGAATGGCTATTAATCTATTATTAATTCTGTTACTCCTATTTTCTTTCAATACAAGAAAAATTATGTGAATGAACTAGTTTTTCATGCAGGTTAAAAAGATTTCATGGACATCAGCTTAATTGCACAGCAGAACCTAGTAATAAACATCATTTGTGGCTCCATTTCATTACAATCATTTAAGCCACTCAGTCTTGAATGTGTGCACCAATCTAAGATAATTGGAAGTAGTTCTTAACTTATGACCATAATTGAACATTGGAATTATAGTCATAAAGGAGGTCATGTGATCAGACCCATTTTTGCAGTGGCTGTGAATAAAAGGCAGCAGTTGTAAAGCAAACAACACAGTTCTTAAACAAACCCATTGTTCACTATGGGCCAATTTTTGTTGAAAATTAGAAGTGAATGCTGGCTCCCTACAAAGCCATTATAAATAGCAGTCACGTGGTTGTGGGGCGTACTTTTGCCAAGCTCCTAAAATTGGTCGACTATTGGGACTTTGAATGTGACACTGGAACTTCGAAACCAGTCATAAGTAGCTTCTGAGGGGATCTGCTGTAATTTCAAATGGTCACTAAGTGACCAGCTATAGATCAAGGATTACCTACATATTGGTTCTATTTACCTTTCAGCCAGAATATTACTGAGGTCTGTAATAAATTTGGGAAATTTCATCACTTTTGAGAAAGGAATGGTCTTTATTTTTAAAACTATGTTAAGCCTTCTTCAAGAATATATCAGAATTTTCATGTGTCTCATCTGAGGTGGTACTTGTAGTTTATTATGAATTGATATTTTAATATTGTAGTATATTGTCAAATAAATACCTTTTCTGAAACTTGTCTGAATTTGTTAGTACATTATTGTACATTAGTATTACTGTTGAAATATTAAATTCATAAGCCTTTTATGAATAACACTAGTGGCCTTTATGAATAACGCTCAGTCTGCTTTCAAAATTTGAATGAAACACAATTTAGAAAACAAAACAAATAATAATTTTCAACATAAATTATTAGTCAGCTTATTGTATATTTCAGAGTACAATAAAAGCAATCATATTTCCCAACTGATTAACCTAAGAAACAAATAAATGGGACTGTAGGTTTTCAGGCACCTTCTGTGAATGCATACCAATTCATCAACTAAAAATTCCACAACATATTCCAGATGTCTTTTCAAATTAACAGATAATTATCTATCTTAAACCAAAGAATTCCTGAACAGATATCTAGTTCAATAAAATTGAAGGTTGAGTCCTATTTTATGAGTACATGTGAAATCTTTTACACAGTATTTTTCCAGAGCTTCCTACACAAACAGCTAGTTTAAAAAAAAAAATAGGTAGCATTTTAGCTTTATCCTTAACTACTTCATGATGTGTATGGAAATTTTTATGTAGTGCCATGCAATATAGCAGCATCATAAAGTGGTACACAATCCAGACACTTTTCAATTTACTAAGACAATGTACTAATGATACAAATTTTGTGAACTCTGCTAGTACTAAAACTTACAATGTGATTTAAGTTTCTTATAAATTGTCTTTACAGATAAAGGGATTCTGGTTAAATAACATGCAGAATAGTTTATGCGTTTGCCAAATAATTAGACCAATTCTACATTAAACAGTTCAGCAACAAGCCTTTTAATTTCCCCATGGTAATAGATGTAATACTGTCTCTAAGATAATTATTATTTCCTCCTTTGATATTTAGAGCAAAACAAAGACGTTCTGAAGTGGGGCTACTGACCAAATTTTATCAACCTATTTTTCAAGCAAGAAATCATCCAGATATTTCCATCCATGGGCAATAATGAACATTGCCCATTGCTAAAAGTACAGTGGTACCTTGGTACTCAACTGCTTTAAAACTCATTTGGTACTCAACACATTTTAATGTGGAAATTTTTGTCCTGATATTTAGCATGTGTTTGGTACTTGACATACAAGCTAGAACTTGTTGGTGTTGGCTGCTTTATGATTCACTACGTTATTCCTTATGGGAAAAAATTGTTTAATACTCAATTGTTTTTGGTACTCACTGCACCTCCCAGAACCAATTGATGATGAATACCAAGGTACCACTGTGCATGCTATCAGAACTACATAGCAAGAGAACAAACACATTTTAAAGAAAACTGCACACATATTTTTAAAAATAATTTAAAGAAAACTTTCGGGACAGAGAGCTACCTCTGAAGAGTTTGTTCACATTATTGTAACAAAGAATCAATTCTAATTTCTATATTCCTTTACAATTATATCACTTTTACTTATTAACATATATTTATTGTTAATATTTATCTTCTAAGCATTCAAAAGATTTTCCCCTGTTCAATACATTTCTATATACTTTTTCAAATACAAGATTAAAATTTCATTTGGAGACACTTATTAATTCACATAAAACACAAACACAGATTTTATAAGTTTTGTTAATGTTGCTTATTTTTAACTATTTGTTTAGTTTAGTTACTTGCAGTAGTTCTGAAAATAAATTCCTAAAATTTCATCTAAAATAAAGTCTACAGATAAAAAAAATTAAAACAGTAGATAAAGGTAAAGGTTCCCCTTGCACATACGTGCTAGTCGTTCCTGACTCTAGGGGGCGTTGCTCATCTCTATTTCTAAACCGTAGAGCCAGTGCTGCCTGATGACAATTCCATGGTCATGTGGCCAGCATGACTAAACTCTGAAGGTGCACAGAACGCTATTACCTTCTCACCAAGGTGGTCCCTATTTTTCTACTTGTATTTTAAATGCTTTTGAATTGCTAGGTTGGCAGAAGCTGGGGCAAGTAATGAGAGTTCACTCCATTACATAATGCTAGGAATTTGAACCACCAAACTGCTGACCTTTCTGATTGTCAAGCTCAGCATCTTAGCCACTGAGCCACCTTATGCTTCTTCAAAAGCCAAAACTTAGGTATCAATAGGTCTTAAGACAAACAAACCCAAAAATATTTCTCATTAACTATTTGCTATGTAATCAAGCTACAGAACAGCAATATACAATTTATTATAATAATCATATCAACAAAAACTACTAGGGATACTGAAATAACTTGACCATGGGCCCTACATTTTCAAATTCCACATTAAAAGGTTGACAGGAACAAAAACGTATATGTTTTGGCTAATATAGTCAGTAAACAGTGGTTATATGCCGACTACTGATTTAGTTTTAATATATAAAAAACAAATAATTTATTACCAAGTGAAACAATTTGACTGAAAGAACATTAACATGTCAAGGCAACTGGTTTTTGTGTTTTTTTAAGTCACAAAGCAAAAAATATTTTTCCTTTTTAGAGGGTTAGTATGGCAAGAATAGTCACTGGAATAAACATATTCTTGCTGGAAATCTTTCCCCTCTCTAGTATGCTTAATAAGTGAAGCTTGATTGTTTAAGTTCTTACAATAAATTTGGAAAGCTAAAGATCCCAGATTCACCAGAAAAAAAGGTGTATTACATTAATACACTACTGTAAACCTTGGAAATTCATCATCAGTCCAGATAGTAAACCTGACTTAGATGAACCCACAGAATCACACCTTTCTTATTATTCTGAACTGCTCAACAAATCCCCATGCTTACTTTCTGTTTGTTCCTGGATCTAGCATACATTTCCTATCTTACCTTCAAAATGTGCCAGAGCTATGTCTTCTCATACTTCTGCTCTTATATATACTACATTCCTATTTGTATTATCTCTTATCTCTTCAGTTCAAATCTATACTTGAATTTTCCATGAAGCATTTAGCATATTACTCTCCATTTCCTATAAACCTTAGTATGAAAAACTGAAATAAACTCTCCAGCCTATATCACTTTCTTTCTCAAAGAATTTCCCATTGCATCTCGCTTAATATTTTGTAAAGTGCTTTATAAAATGATAACCTCCTATTAACATGGACCAATAAAACAGCTCTAAAAATAATCATTCTCTAATGTCTGACACAAATTGTATGATCATCCGAATTTCACTTTTTTCCTCATAAAAATAGGCAGTTTTGTGAACCAGGCTACCTCTTGCCCTCACCCCAGTCTACAGCCAAAGAAGCCAGACTGAAGCTATATTTTTTGGTTCTCTGTCATTCTTCATCATCCATATATAATAAAATGGGAGCCACCCATAGTCTCGGTCACTAGTTCTTGAAACTGATGTGGTAAGTATGACATCAAGTTAAAAAGATATAAATCACTGCACAGTGTGCTATAAGATTTTGTGAAGACTGAACAGAATCCATTACAAAACAACCACTTTGATGGTGTGTAACATCAGAATAAATAATCATTAAAATGATTCTGTGAAGGCTGGAAGATCAAAATGGGCTTTTATTATTGATAATTAAAAAGGTCAGCAACTCAAACTTTGGACTTCAGTTTGGACACGTTTATATAATGCTATCAAACCAAAATTTAATTTAAACCTCCGTTTTACTCTTTTCTTACCTTTATGTAAGAAAAGTAGCATTTTATACTAACTAGTGAATCAAAATCTAATCTTTGTCCAATATCACATCAGTATACATTTTCACACAGGCAGCTACAAAATGTAGCAATAGCCTGACTCAACATCTGAACTTTGAGTTCATTCTCAACTCTGAAAACTGATTGCCACATAAAGCTTTAAAAAATTTAAAAAAATTAATATCTGAAATGCAGGGGGAAAGCATTAAGTTTATTGCTTTAAATCAGATTGAGATCAGATAAAGGCAGCTCTTGAAAGATTTATACTATGAATAAGTACAGCAACTTTCATAAGCAAACTATTAAGTACAGCAAGTTTTAAATCTGAAACAAAGTTATTTGAATAGTAAAACACAGGAAACTCTTGGTTCTTAATCTGGGGTATCTTTTGGATTTATTCAAGGACACAGATAAAACCATCAGTCAAATTAAAATCACTTACATTGTCTCTCCAGTCTTGGCGACATGACAAAGAAATTGATCCAATACTGGACAGACTTCCTTCTTCCCTCTTTTTTCAAAATCTGTAGAAACAGGAGGAGAAATAGAAGAGGGGGGGGGGAAATGTAAAAGATACCTTGTGAATTCTGTATCATCCGCCAGGTATTTTCTAAATAGCAACTTCTTTTCCCCCAAACCCACACGCATCATTCACACTTCAAACTTGAATTTGGAAGCGAATTTTTCAGATTTCCTTCAGCGTCTGCCATAGATACCTGCCTCAAAGTTGCCATCCAGGAGGAAGAGAGTCCATACACTCTTGGATCATTTTTGGTGGGGGTGG
>JANHFM010005187.1:76432-87785 GCA_032468115.1 Grayia smithii | reverse complement strand
ATATACAAGGAATGAAGGCTATGGCTAAGCACATTGATTTGTGCTTGAAATTGTAAGCCGCCTTGAGTCTCTGGAGAAGGGCAGGATATAAGTTGAAATAATAATAAAAAAGGCATGTGGACTCTCAAAGTCTCAGATCAAATAAATGAATAAATATATCCACCTCCCCTTCCAGGATCTCCTCCTTCCCCCCACTCAAAAAAAAAAAGCAAAGGGAGGGATTGCTTGCTATGTTATATAAAAAAAGACCTCATATATTGATCCAGACTCTGAAATCAGGATGGAGTTGTTTTTAAAAAAGGATCTTTTTAACAATGGTGAGTTGGGGCGGGGGGGAAGAATTGCCCCTTCCCTGCTCACACAGTTGTATCACAGCTATGAGTGCAATTAGAACACAATGCGATCGGCACATCTACAGAAAAGCAAAACAAAAAAACTAAAACCAGAAGTACCAGTATGCCAGTTGGAATTCTAATGTACCATTTGTAGCAGGAGCATCCTTTCCCAATTCAGATGCCCTCAACCCCTCTTTTAAAAAAAGCCCTGGAGATCTGACTGCCCCCTGGCTAGGATGTTACATGAGCTGCTAGGATATGTTAGTCTGTGTTATGTGAATGATTGATCCCAGAACTGCATATTCTTCTATGCGATTCTTCTTATGACTAATGCATTTCTTTTTTTTTTTTTTAAAAATTATCTGATAGCTTCCTGGTTGCTTGGTGAGTGGCAGCTATCTAAATCAGATAAACGAGTAAGAACAACACAGTGGTGCCAAGGGCTAGCAGTCTAGAAACAGCACTGGGCATGATCTGTTCAGATTTAGTGCAGAAGGAAACCAAGTTTTCCGAAATCATCAGGGTTTTGTCCTCTAACAGGTGGCTAACATAAGCACTAGCTGCCCCGTGTATATGAAAGCAAAAGCAGGCTTATGATAATTACATTGTTTTCAGAAAAAAGGTTCAGCACCAGAGATGTGCCTAGAGGCTTGTGATTGCATTTTGCTATCTTTGAACGGTTTTCTTGTTTTAAATAACAATTTATGTGCACGGATGCAGAGACATACATTTGAATTTGGATGGGGGCTCTACCATGGAAGCAAACATTTTACTCTTTTTGCATCCCCTCCTCCGTATCAGGGGACGTTTGCATCTCATGTTTGCTGCCGGTCCAGCCAAATAGAATTTGGAGAGTCAGAGGGCACAGGAAGGAGCCCTGGCAAAACATCAAGTCCTCGTGCCAGCAATTTGTTGAACTAGGAGGCAATCTGAAGGTCCAGAAACAAAATACTCTTCTTTTTTTTCCTTTTTTTTAACAAACTCAAGGACATCCAGTATCCTTATTTTGTATGATTGCACAAGTAACCTTTGAATGGGAGGGAAAGGAAAGGGCAAGCATTTTCCTCTGAATGCAATGTGCTCAGTAAAATGTCAAGTTGCCACTGGCTAGGATTGAGGTATCGCATAACCTTCATACTTAATCAAGCTCATTTTTAAAAACCGGCTTGGGGGGAGGGGGGGGGAAAGTTGTTGGGAAAAAAAACAGCCTAAATGGGCCCAACTTTAAGAAAGGTCTTTCTGATTCTGGGTTCAAGACCCGAGTGCCACGTGATAGGGTGAACTCCCGTCCTTATCCAAACTGCTGCTAACCTAGCAGTTCGAAAGCATTTAAATGCAAGTAGATAAATAGGTAACACTTCGGTGGGAAGGTAACAGCGCTCCGTGATGTCATGCTGGTCAAATGACCACGGAAATGTCTTTGGACAGCGCTGGCTTAATGGTCTTGAAACAGTGATGAGCACTGCCTCTTAAAGTTGGCAATGACTAGAGGAGTAGAAGTCTGCAGGGACTCCTTTATTTGAGGGGTCCTTGGAGCTCTCTGAGCTTGGTTGTTTCCTTGAAGACATTTCATTACCCAAACTAGGTAACACCATCAGGGCTAGTGGGGTTTGCTCTCAGTTTATGTCCTGGTGTCTTGCCTGTCTGTTGTGAGTGCAGGCAGGCTTAGAGGTTCTTTGGTTTGGCTGTTTGCTGTTTGCTTCTTTGGCAGTTTCTTGATTGGGGTATTGTTTACTTGATTGTTGGTCTGATGTTAACCCTGAAGTTAATCTATGCTGATCTGGATGATGATTGCTGGTGAAGAGGTGCTTGGGTCTTTTTGTTCCTTTTTGGACAGGGTAATAGTCTCTTTCGCATTGTCTAGATGTTGCTACTGTCTATGTGTCTAGTGATGGCTGAATTGTGCCAGGCTTCTAGAGTGCCAGGCTTCTAGAAATTTCCTGGCATTTTTGGACTTGGCTTGGTTTTGGATGGTCCCATTTGCCCAATGGAAACTATGGTTAAATCTATCTATATGCCTAGCACTGATGATATTACCTGGGTAACGAAACTTCTACAAGAAAACAAGCAACCTCAGAGAGCACCAAGACAGGACCCCTCATGTCAACCCTGATCTAGCAATAGCAATAGCACTCTTAGATTTATTACCACTTCATAGTACTTTTACAGCCCTCTCTAAGCGGTTTACAGAGTCAACACATTGCCCCCAACAATCTGGGTCCTCATTTTACCCACCTCGGAAGGATGGAAGGCTGAGTCAAATATTCTCCTCTTTATTACTCCTTGTACCTTTTTCTGATTCTGCAACTATCCCTACCTGCCCCCGCAAGACTTACCACACACACCACGGGAGTAATGAATAACCAGCACCACTTCATGTAGGGCAGAGGCCGGTACCCAATCATCCGGGCGATGTCATCCATGAAGCGGTCAGCTCCTGCAAAGAAGAGAAATGGAAGTTGAAGACTAGCTGTTTTCCTCCCACCTGGTCCAGGTTCTCTCTCTAGCTCTCTCATAGCATGGAGGGCAAAACGGGGCTTGAGAAGAAGGTGGGGAATGGCAAGTAAATGCTGACTTTTCTTTCACTCTCCCTCCCTCTTTCCACTTACCATAAACCCAGGCAACCACCACACACTCCCAAAAGGCTTGCCAAAGCAAGGTGATTCCGCTTGCAGAATAGTTGTCGAAGAGCTGAAAGACGTACATCCCGCTCTACAGGCACAGAACACAGGAGAGGAGCCAATTAAGGAACTCATTCGGAGAAATATTGCTTATGGGTGTATGATGCTGGAGGTGGAAATGAGAAAACGTAGGAGGCTGTGTGAACAGCCCCTCCCCGGAGCTCCATCCAGCTTCTCTGCCTCACGCTTTTAAGATTAAGATAACCTTTATTGTCATTTTCCTATATACACGATGGCACTTGTTAAAATGAAATTCTAATGCCCCACTCTCAAAAGAAAGAAGAAAAAGAGCCAAGGTGGCGCAGTGGTTAGAGTGCAGTACTGCAGGTTACTCCAGCTGACTGCTAGCTGCAGTTCAGCAGATCGAATCTCACCAGCTCCAGGTTGACTCCGCCTTCCATCCTTCCGAGGTGGGTAAAATGAGGACCCAGATTGTTGGGGGCAATAGGCTAACTCTGTAAACCGCTTAGAGAGGTCTGTAAAAGCACTATGAAGCGGTATATAAGTGCTATTGCTAAGAAAAGTTGGGTTTTTTGCAAACCGAACACTTTGATCGATTCGGAGAGAAGATAATACTAATCGTTCATGTACTGTGTTTCCCCAAAAATACAACCTACCCTGAAAACAAGCCCTAGCCCAATTTTCACACCTGTGCTTAATTTAAGCCCTACCCCCCCCAAATAAGCCCACCCTCTGGTAGTACAAGGTGGGGCGAGGCACATGTGTAAAAATCAAGCTGCAACGGGGATGGGGTGTGTGTGTGTGGCACTGCCCCAGCTTACCTTAAGACTGCCACAGCTAGGCCTCTCATGCCTTGACACCTGTCACACCACTGCCTGACTTCTTCTGCAGCTGCTCGCGGCCAGATACCACATGGCGCATCATGCCAGTGCCGCCGCTCACACACTCAACAACACAAGATCAGTGGAGGGCTGCTGCCGGTTAAGACTGGTTTGGCTGAACCGGTAGTTCTGACCAGCAGCTGGGCCTGCCTACCCACTCTTTGATGCCAGGTGCAGGCATGGAAGGAGCGCACGCTCACATTTTCAATTCCGGGTGAAAAAGGTTGTTACAATATGTGACACCCACTGCTGCACAAGACACCACACCGCCTCCTGCCATGAATGGCAGCATGATAAGCCACACGGCGAGTGACCGCAGAAGTCAGGCAGTGGCACACAACAGGTGTCGGGGCAGGGGAGGCCTAAGGAAAGTGGGTAAGACATCCCCCCAAAATAAGATTTGATGCTTATTTTGAGGCCCAAAAGCAAAATAAGACCGGGTCTTGTTTTCAGGGAAAGATGGTATTCATTTGAAATTTTCTGAATCGCTCTTTAAAAGTGACCTGGAGTGATTGTCAGACATGTTAACAGCTCTTGAAGAAGACGACAAGTAAGGCTGCTTTTGCCTGGATGTCTAGAATAGTTATTTCTGCGAATGGGTTTAGTGTTGGAACCAGATGGTCGTGACCGTAATAGATTCATGAGGCTGCCAAACCGGAGAGACTCAAGCAGCTTACAGTGAAAAGCTCCCCCTAGGTGGAATCCATTTTACAAAAAGGATCGTCTTTCTTCCGGCCTTCAACTCACCTGAGTCACCATGGAGAGATCAATGATACAGCAGACAAGGCAACAGATGGCAGCTGTGATCTCCCTGCGGGGTGAGGCTGCTGCTGGCTGTGGAAACAGGTCTAGGATACCGGTGATGAAGCCTTCTACACCCACAAACTGGCAAGAAGCAAGCAAGCGGGGAGGGGAGGGAAGGGAGAATGGGTGACTAATGCTGCACACTGTTTTTAATTCAGACCCAGGACTGCTGGGCTGAAAACACCTTGGCACAGGGCATGGGGTCTCCCAGCAGAGACATTCACCAGCGGGGAGATTAAAAAATAGTCAAGGCCCATGACTATGCAACTATAGCCCAACATCTGTTTGTGTATTCCCCATGTGTAGCATCTTAAAAAAGAGTGGAGTTTTGATCAGGTTTACCTTCATCCTTCTCTCAGACACCCTGATCTCCTTGGCAATGTCCCAAGAGCCCTGACCTGTTCTGGGTAGCCTCCCACTGCCCTGCGCTTATAAGATCTGACCCAGCTTGTCCTCTCTAGTTGTGTCAGACATGACTCCCATAATTCCTTGGCTGGCATCCTTTTGGACCATGATGGAGGTCAGTTCCGGGACTTCAGATATTAATACGGCATCATTTTGGAGCCACACTAGATCAGAGGTGGGCAATTATGGCTCTTTCAAGACATATGAACTTCAACTCCCAGAATTCTTGAGCCAACCATGCTGGCACGGGAATTCTGGGAATTGAAGTCCACAAGCTGTAAAAGAACCGTAATTGCCCAACCCTGCCCAAGATGATACGTTGAATGCGTGACTGTTGTACATTCTCACCACCTCTCCCCGAACTGCTAGTTTAAAACAAAAACAAAATGCAGATCTACATTTACTTACATCTAATGCAATGTACTTTGGTTCTTAGGCGACAGGATGGCAGCTGGCCAGAAATATTATGGGTAGCGTGAACACTCTCTTCGTACAGAGCCCTTTGATCACACCCAGCAGTAGACTAATTAGCCCAGCCAAATGTATGACAACAATGTATAAGCAGAAGAAGCCTGGTAGGGGAGATGTTTGACCTCAATAGGAAATTGGATGTTGTGGCGTGAAGGAGTAGAGTTATCTTGAAGGAGAAGGTCTTAAAGAGAGCCTCAGTGCTTTCTTCCTCACTCCTGGTCACTTAGGTCAAGATTTTAACTACCTTGTTGTCCCTGTCCTTTTATAATGGTGGACCGCAGCAAGAGTATTCCTGATCCTCTCGTAATGAGAAACACTTTATCAAATCAGTTCTGCAGATACTGCTGCTACAACAGGCATGCCCAACCCACAAGTCACGGACTGCATGTGGCCCTGGGCAGCTGGTAATGCAACCTCACAAGATCATAAACTTTTACCACTGTTGTGTGATTCATATACATTAACTATATTACATATTTTATAGGCAATTCCCCCTTCACTCAGTGTGGCCCAGGTAAGCCAAAATGTTGGACATCCATGTCAGTGGTGGGTTGCTCCTGGTTCATCCCGGTTCGTGCGAGCCGGTACCGGTGACGGTGTGACGTCACCGAACCGGTTCTCCATGGCTGGAAGCTGGGTCCACCCTACCTTTTTCCTCTTTTTTTGAGCTCTTTAGCCCAGCTGAGGCGAGGCAATAAACTAAAAAGTGCCTACCAGCTGGGCTAAACCTCTCTGCGCATGTGCAGAGTGCTTTCTTTGAGCTGTTTTCCCAAACAGTATTTAGTGTGCATGCGTGGAGCGCCCGTTTGGTGCCAATCACCCGCAAAGCGTGTGCATGAAGAGAACCGGTGGTAAAGGTAAGTAGAACCCACCCCATGTGATCCATGATCCACATGATCCATGTGCTATACAAGGACAGGAGGAAGCTGGGGGGATTATTAAAAAAAGTTGGCAACTGTATATCTCTATTTTTCACCTTTTCTACCCCCATGAATGGTTACCTGGCTGTCCAGACCCAAGACAAGAAGCATGAAGAAAAACAGGGTAGCCCAGAGTGGAGACAGCGGCATCAGTGTTACAGCTTTGGGATAGGCAATGAAGGCCAAGCCGGGACCTGTAATACGAAAACAATGCTCCAGAATGGAGACTGCAGAAAAGACTAACAATTTATAAGAAACTAACTTCATAGAAAAGGATCTCTATTTTGGAAGAGGCTTTCAGGGTCTCAGCCAGGAGTTCACATTTTTTCTGGAACTGAGGCCCATGCTCAACTTTCAGATGGTGGATGACCTTAAGACATTTATTTTTAATTCAATCAAAATTTAACTTGCATCTGTCAAACATAGCACTAGCACTTAGCAATAGCACTTAGGCTTATATACCGCTTCATAGCACTTTTACAGCTCTCTCTAAGCGGTTTACAGAGTCAGCATATTGCCCTCCAACAATCTGGGTGCTCATTTGACCCACCTCGGAAGGATGGAAGGATAGGTCAACCTTGAGCTGGAGAGAATCGAACTGCCAAACTGCAGTCAGCTGGCAGTCAGCAGAAGTAGCCTGCAGTACTGTATTCTAACCACTGCGCCACCACCAATCGTCAATAAGACTACTGTCCTGCAATATGTTTAACTAAGTTACCTTCGACCATACAAAGAATTACAATTCACTGCTTAAATTTTAGCGGAATCCTGGGACTGCACTGAAAACTATCTTAGGTAGGAGACTGTGCACCTCTGGTCCTGCAAATGTTTTTCCTAACCTTCTACTTAAAATCCTTTTTTTAAAGGAGATCCCACTGAATCCAGGTGTAAAACAGGCAATTTAACACCGAGGTACTTTCACTTGCGCAAAACCCTGGAAAAAAGGAAGGAAATTCGTGGCGCACTTAGCTAGTGCACTGCTAAGTGTTTCCACTTAGTTCCATCTGCCTGCAATTAGTGCCGGTTTGAATCTCACCAGGCTTAAGGTTGACTCAGCCTTCCATCCTTCCAAGGTGGGTAAAATGAGGACCCAGATTGTTCGGGGCAAGAGGCTGACTCTGTAAACCATTTAGAGAGGGCTGTAAAAACACTATGAAGCAGTAGATAAGTCTTAATGCTATTGCTATTGCCCCCATTTCCCCTCCTCCCCGGCTCTAACCCCACTTCTTCCCCCACCACCGCCTCTTTGTTTGAGCTGCTTGCCTTCTGCAGTGGCTGGTCCAGAGTCCAGAATGCAAGCTGACCGGAGTTTTCAGTGGACCACAGCCAGCCGCCGCTGCTGGAAAGCGGCTGGCAAAGAAGCCAGCCGCAGGCCACCAAATAGTACTGGAAGTCGCAGAAAAAGCTGCTGCCATCACCACTATGTTCTTTTCCCATGCGCATCTCATTGGACTTGCAAGGCAATGGGATGTGCGTGTGTGAAGAACATGGCGGCGATGAACACAGTGGACAGGGCGAGTGAGCGGCAACCAGGGGAATGGTTTGGGGGCATGGCCAGCCAGCTATTGCTACCAGTTCGGCGACCTTGGCTAAATTTCCACCAATGGTTCGAGCAAACCGATGCGAACCAACTGAGTACCACCTCTGGCCTAGGCAGGAACTAAGTTTTCCCACTTTAAAACAGCAATTTAAAGCAGTGCAAACAAAGCCCTTCCCACAGCACAGCAATGCAGGAAACAGAAACTTCATACAGAGATCTCTCCAATCGTCCCCTCCTCCCATTGAGAGTGCCAGCGTCCCAATAGAAATATATGGGACCTGACATTTCTGCATTAATTCCAGGTTGCTTCTCTCCTTGATTAGTTTCCATCCATCATTTCTTGTCTTGCCTTCTGATGCCATTCCATCAAATGGGCTCATTTAATCCATCAAATGACTATGTTTAATTGTTTTATTTGTTTTTTTATGTATTTTAATACATTTTTAACTTATTGTTTTACTGCTATTTTTTAACATTGTTTATTGTCTGTTTTCTGTACTTGTGAGCCACCCTGAGTCCTTCGGGAGAATGGCGGCATATAAGTTTAATAAATACTAAATACTTTGGAAAATAAGTTGACCCCCTCTTCTTTGTGGCAGCCCCTCAAATATTGGAATATTGCTATTCTGTCTCCCCTGGTCCTTCTTTTCTCTAGACTAGCCATATCCAGTTCCTGCAACCGTTCATTGTATGTTTTAGTATCCAGGCGTTTAATTATCTTTGTTATTCTACTCTGCATTTTTTCCAAAAGTCTCCATGTCTTTTTTGTGATGTGGTGACCAAAACTGGATGCAGTATTCCAGATGGGGCCTTAACGAAGGCTGCATGAAGTGGTACTAATACTTCACGTGATTTTAATTCCACGCCTCTGTTTATACAACTCCATTGCCCTACATTTCAAGGGACCTGAAACAAAAAGCCACAGGGGATTCAGAGGCATGAAATCTACCTTATCTTACCCCAGGCAAAGATGTTCTGTCTTAAGGATGTCTCGTGGGCTAGAAAAATTAGAAGCAGAGTCTGTTCACTGGAAATCTCCCTACATTCAAGAATGCTGTTTATCCAGCCTGGTTCTCAAGTCTTCTTTCTAGCATAAAGAAGCTAAACTCAATTCTTTTTTTAAGATAAGATGCGGCTGGACAAAATTTTGGACAAAAAATACTGATGAATAAAAGAGTTCGGTGTCAGGGTTCCGATGGATGCCCAAATTAATTCATGAGCCTTGAGCCAAGTTTCAAAAGAAATCCAGTTATTTATTAGGAGCAACATGTCGGCACATACCCAAGTGGAGTCAGCTCTGCCCCACGTAATTTACATCCCAACTATGACCCTGTTTCCCCCCTCCTCCCAGGATGTGTCATAAATCACATTCTCCAATGGAGCACTTTCCCGGACTGTAGAGAACACGCCTCTCCAGCTGGCTCTGGTAACCTAGGCTGCGGCCTTGAGAAAGGTATGCCTGGAATGTGCTTCTGGTTGCTGCCGTGTTGCTCAGTCAGTTTTCCCCATTCCTGCCTACGGCAACTCGAGAGCAGGCCAGGAATGCTTGACGAGTTGACACGGTTCTTTGCTGCTTATACCCTCTGGTCAGTAAGTTTAGAAGATCAATAGGGCAGGAAAATTATTTTTTTGGGTGTGTGTGTGTCCTGTCAAAGAGTATTGATTTATTCATTAAATTATATGCTGCCTGTCCCACCATCTCAAATGGCCGCAGGAGGCTTACAATTGCATAAAAACGTAAAAGGCATTAAAAACTTAGATAACCAGTAAATAAAAGGTTAAATAACTGATTATGAAGAGGTGTGCTGGCGCAGTGGTTAGAATGCAATATTGCAGGCTAATTCTGCCGACTGTCAGCAGTTCGATCCTGAACTGGTTGATGGTTGACTCGTCCTTCCGTCCTTCAGAGCTTGGTCAAATGAGGACCCAAATGGTTGGGGGCAATGTGCTGACACTATAAACCGCTTTTTAGAGGGCTGTAAAGCACTATGAAGCGGTATATAAGTCTAAGTGCTATTACTTGGTTGAGCTGGTTCTGTTGCCACGAGTATCTCCTGGAAAACTCCAGCCCAAAACATGTTGGAAATCATCCTCTTTCGGCTAAAGAATATCCAGAACTGAGCATCTTTTCCAGATTCTGCTCCTTCCTGGTCTTGAAACAACAACAGAGATTTTGAAACTGTTCTTCTTCATTTTACAGCCAATGCATCACAGTTCTCTTCACTTTTCTATTTTATGAGGGAGAAAGTATTGGAGGGCAGCCATTCCTAATGGGAGGAGGGCTTAAGCAGGGAATCAGCCTATACTCATGTCAGAGTTCCTACCGGTGCCCTAATTAAATCATGAGTCTTGAGCCAAGCTTCAAAAGAAATCCAGTTATTTATTAGGAGCTTCATGTCGGCACGTTCCCAAGTGATCCTACATAATTTATGCCCCAATCATGACCCTATCGTCCCGTCCCGTCCCCCCGGGTGTGTCATCAATCACATTGGCCAACAGAGCAATTTCCCGGGTTGTAGAGACCACTCCTCTCAAGCCATTGTGGGTAACCCTGGGGTACAGCCTTGAGAGAGATAAGTCTGGAATGTGCATCTGTCTTTGGTTGCTGTGCCGTTTTGTCAGTTTCCTATCCTCCCCCCCCTTGCTTATGGTAACTCGAGAGCAGGCCAGGGATGCTTTGTGAGTTGACAACTCACAAGGTAAACACAAGAGTGCCCATACACACACACACACACACACACACACACACACACACACACATCCTTGAATGCCTTAAAGCCTTATCTGGCCTTTCCCAGAAGAAAGCTGCCCATCTGGGGAGATTCCTGTATTACAGGCAGAGAACAATAAAGTAGCTTATTTGAACTCTACATGGGGGTCTTACTTGTTCTCACCAGAGAGAAATGGGGAGACCGAGCCTTCCTCATTTCCTCTTAACTCTTTAGCAACTAATAATCTAGAACAGCAGAAAGGGGGAAAGAGAGACAGTTTAGTTTGGGATGACATCGTCTTTCTGTGCAACAAAGAAGGTGAATGGATATCTACACCCAATCAAAAATCTGGGCACTGCCTTAAGTCTTCTCCATTGAGAAAAAAAAGTGACAACATGGTTTTCCACCATAATGTCCCAGGGTTCCAGAAAACCTTCGCCGAAAGAAAACTCCTTCTCTATCATGTCTCAAAAGTTCCTTTTATTTGGAGAAGTAAACTGGCACATCCTGGGAAAACCTGAATCTGAAACTTCCTGGTTTTCCTTCAGGATATCAACCCTCCCCCCCAACTCCTCTCCTCCCTCCTCCAATGGTCACAAGGTCCAATCATCGTATGTTCCCTCTTGACACCACTCCTTCTCCAG